>PVIR01014359.1:0-40398 GCA_004026965.1 Petromus typicus | reverse complement strand
TTCGATTCCCCGGTAACCACATAACAATACTGGGACCCACACCCAGCAGCAACCAGTACCACATACCACAGTGCCGGGCGTGGTGGCTCACGCCTGTAATCCCAGCACTCGGGAGGCAGAGGCAGGAGGATTGTGATGTGAGTTTGAGGCTGAGCTCAGGGCCAGCCTGAACCACAAAGCGAGACCCTGTCTCAAAAAAAACCTAAAAAAAAAAAAAAGGCTGGCCCTGAGCTCAGCTTCAAACTCACATCACAGCAATCCTCCTGCCTCTGCCTCCCAAGTGCTGGGATTACAGGCATGAATGACCCACCACACCCAGCACTGTGGTATGTGGTGGTGATTGTTGCTGGGCGTGAGTCTCCACACCCAGTATTATATGTGGTTACTCGGGGATGGAACCCGGCCCTTGCACTTGAAAGACAGGTGCGGAACCTCTGAGCTAAATCCCCAGCCCAAATATTGCTTTTTGAGATAAGCTCTCAAGCCTGACCTTGAACTCGCTATGTAATCCAGACTGGCCTTGGTTTATCGTGATCTGCCTGCCTCAACTCCGAGTGCTAGGATTACAGGAGTGCTGAGATTATAGTGATGTACCATCATTCTCAGATAAAACATTGCTTTATAAATGTTAAAGTATTTTCTTTAATTAAAATTTTCTTGTACCTTTAAACTCAGAATGATGGCTTTAAAATGATGTTGTAGCTACAATGAAACTGTAACATCATGAGCATGCCCTTTTCACAGGCAGAATAAAGGTAAAGAATTAAGTACTACATAGCCAAGGGAAAGATTGCTTTTCTTCTATTTTTGTTTCATATTTACAGTTTTGCCCAGTTTCTCTAGTACAGATTTCCTTTCTCCACTCTATGGATCATAGAAATTCAGTATGTCAGTTTCTTCTAGTTCTGGGGTGTTGTAAATAAAAGCTAGAGCCTTACATGTTAGGTAAGCACCCTAACACTGAGCTACAAACCAAGTCTCTCTTTTTCTTTTTTTGTTAGCCACTGATTATCAATTTATTAAAGTAGTTGACTCAAGACGGCTGCAATGGTCTGTCACCCTCAGCTACTAGATCAGCACTGATAGCAGAAACCTGCTTGACATTCTCAGAAGGGTTGTCAGCCAGTGTGGTAATTAGGGATTCATATCTGGAAAGAACCCCAAGAGGTGCTCTCAGCTTGGGTTAGCATTTGAACTGTGCCTTCATTTTGAGATCCCCTTCCTTTGCACTTCTTCAATCAGTGTACATCCTCTCCGGGGATTTCTGTTGCAACTGGCAAAGACAGATCTAACCCAGTGAACCACAATCTCTGGTTCTAGGGGTATCCTTCTAGTGTCTGGAAAGCATGGCCATGGTACAGCTTTCTGACCAATTTGTTCCTTAGCGAGACAGGATAGCAGTGAGCCCGGCACAGATGAAATGGCACAGATCTATAGCACTCACTCTCATACTGGGGGGTCTTCTGAGCACTGCTGCACTTAAATGTGCTGTTTTGGTTGAGAAAGCATCTCTTTTTTTTTTTGAGACAGGGTCTTGCTTTGTGGTTCAGGCTCGCCTGAGCTCAGCCTCAAACTCACATCACAGCAATCCTCCTGCCTCTGCCTCCCGAGTGCTGGGATTACAGGCGTGAGCCACCACGCCCGGCACTGTGGTATGTGGTACTAGTTGCTGCTGGGCGTGAGTCTCCACACCCAGTATGGTACGTGGTTACCGGGGATCGAACCCAGGTCCTTGTGCTTGCAAGACAGGCGCCGGAACCACTGAGCTAACTCCGTGGCCCAAGCATCTCTTTTTTTTAAGTCAATGACTCGCACTTATATTTACATTTGAAAAATACATTATAAATTTTCTTTTATTTTAGAAAAATTATTAATATCTAAAGCAACAGTTTTAGATCAAATTAAAAAAATTTTTTTTTGAGAGACAGGATCTCACTATGAAACTGACTGGCCTTAAACTTTCAGTGATGTTCCTGCCTCAGCCTCTCAAGTGATGGAATGACAGGCATGAGCCACCATGCATCACATATAAAATTTTTAATACTATTGCAAAATAAATCTTGTATTTCCATGAGCAGACAAGGAAAATCTCTAAATTTCAAAATAATGATTTACTGCATGACGGATTATAGCAGGTAGGGCTCGGAATTTAGCTCAGTGGGTCTGGCGCCTGCCTTACAAGTGCAAGGTTCCGAGTTCAATCCCCAGTGCTGGCTGTGGTGACTTATTCCCACTAGCAATCATACCACAATGTAATCCCAGCACTCAGGAGGCGGAAGCAGGAGGATTGCTGTGAGTTTGAGGCTTGCCTGGGATACATATTTGAGCTCAGGGCCAGCCTGAACTACAAAGTGAGATCCTGTTTAAAAAAAAAAAAAAAATTATAGCAGGCATAATTTAAGATCATGTAGTAAAGAGTTTGGTAGAATACTGAGAACTTGCTAATCTCCTAAAACGTACATATGTAAACCACAAAATCTACTACTTTAGAAAATTCTAAATCAGACATAGTGGCACACAGCTGTAATTCCAACACTTGAGAGGCTGAGGCAGAAGGATCGTGGTGAATTTGAGGCTAACCTGGGCTAGCGAGTTCAAGGCCAGCCTGAACTACATAGCAAGACCCTGTCTATAAAATAGAATACAAAAATTCTAGAAAAGACAAAAACACACACTCTATTAACCATCAAAATAAGATCTACCTACCATAGCTACTGAAAAACTCCACTGTATACTATCAGAGAATAAGACTGAAAAAAGTAAGTATTATCTGATTTACACATGCACAGTTTTTGTCTCACCCTGGGGACTCTGTGGCCATATCTTGAGAACCGAGGGAAACGAGGCATAAAAAGAAGATGTGTTGTTATGTACACATATCACTTAGCCATAAATGTAATCATTATGTACCGTAAACATGTACTAGTAAAAACCAAAAGAAAATTAAAATGAGAGAATTACTGTTTAAAAGACAAAGTGTAATGAATGTGATGTCACATGCCTATAATCTCAGCTAAAATCTAGGCAAGCATGAGCAACTAAATGTGACCCTATCTCAAAATAAAATTTAAAAAAGGTTGGTTGGGGATTTAGCTCAGTGGTTCTGGCTCCTGCCTCACAAACACAAGGTCTAGGCTTGATCACCAGTAAGCACATATAACAATGCAGGGTGTGATGACTCACATTCACCAGCAATCAGTACCACATACCACAATCCCAGGCATGGTGACTCATATCTGTAATCCCAGCATTCGGGAGGCAGTAGCAGGAGGATTGCTGTGAATTTGAAGCTTGCCTGGGCTACATGGTGAGCTCAGGGCCAGCCTGAACTACAAATTGAGACTGTTTCAAAAAAGCGAAAAAAAATAAAAATAAATTTTAAAAACTTTTTAAAGAGGGGCCCTGCCATTTTTTAAAAAGTTTTTAAAATTTATTTTTATTTTTTTTCGTTTTTTTGAAACAGTCTCAATTTGAGATTGTAACAAAAAAGTAAGGAAACAAATTTTATATATATGGGGGGTGGTAGGGTGGGTGGGGCTATGGGAAAAAATGAGAATTAAGTTGTGTCTTATACTGGTACAAATCCCCATTATGGAGTGCAATCATGATGTGTATATTTAATGTACCAATAAAGATAATTTTAAAAAAAAATGGCAGGGGATGTAGCTTACCATTCACTAGGTTTAATCTCCAATATCACAAAAATAAACCAAAAAAATCTCAAAGACAAACAAACAAAAACCCACCTTTTTTTTTAGGAAACAAAGAGTTAAGGGGCAAATTTAAACTCCCTATAATTGTAGAGTATTTCCAAGGACAATAATTTCTAACAGGATGACATCCTAATCTTAGTCATATGTGGCTTTTCCCTCTGGACTGTGCTAGGAAAGCCACTAAGAGCTCAGCTCCTCTCTTTCACCCCTCCCTAAAGTTTCTGGAGGCATGTGTCCTTTCTTATGCCTCACTGAGCCCTCAACTCCTCTTCCTTGCCTTCTCTTTCCAACCCATCTTACTCCATGCCTTCCTGAGAGATCCCCACTGCTCTGGACCCCATTCTGTCCATAAAAAAGCTAAATGCATAAAAACTCTTGAAGAAAATCTAGGTAAAAACGTTGAGGCCATTTTCAATAAGTCAAAGATGGAAAACAAAATAAAAACAGATTAAATTTTGTAAGAATATACAATTTCCATTCAAAACACGCCATCATAAAACTGACGAGTACACTGGAAGGAAATTTTGACAAAACATACAACAAAGAATATCTTTCCTACATATAGCTCTTAAAAACTGACTTTTAAAAGATGTAATGTAGGGCCGGAAATTTAGCTCAGTGGTTCCAGTGCCTGTCTTGCAAGTGCAAGGACCCGGGTTCGATCCCTGGTAACCACATACAATACTGGGTGTAGAGACTCACGCCCAGCAGCAATCAGTACCACATACCACAGTGCCGGGAGTGGTGAGTCATGCCTGTAATCCCCGCACTCAGGAGGCAGAGGCAGGAGGATTGCTGTGATATGAGTTGGAGGCTGAGCTCAGGGCCAGCCTGAACCACAAAATGAGATTCTGTCTCAAAAAAAAAAAAAAAAGGGATGTAATGTATACAGAGTACCTCAGAAAAAAGTAAACATAAATAGCCAATGAACATGGAAAATGTCTGCCTCTATACAAATAAAAATCAAAACCTCAGAAATCCTCTGAATGCCTCATAAAGGACCAGTTATTTCAGTCATAGGGAGCCACACCTGGCAGAGCAAAGGGTCGTATTCAGCCTTAACAGTCCAGGACTAGGATACCTGAGAGTCCTACTCAATCTCTGGCCCCACAGCATCCTGAACACAACATTCAAACCATCCCTTGGAGTGTCTTTTTTAAGAGCATTCGAATCCTAGCACTTGGCAGGCTGAAACAGGAGAACTGCCATAGGTTTGAGGCCAGCCTGGTCTCTATAATGAGCCCAAGGCCATCCTAAACTATAAAGTGAGCCCCTGTCTCAAAAAAAAAAAAAAAAAAAACACTTAAGATGCTAGGGAGGCAGCTGAAGGCCAAGATGTCACCATGAGGCTCACTCATAGCCTTGCTAGATACCTGCTACTCAAATGCACTGCATTTATATACAGAAGGCTCTTTAGGCTTATAATTCTTACCAAGGATTTCCACCAGCCTGCTTCTCCAATAATAACCTCTTCTCATCTTCAGAAAATTGTAAGTCCAGTTCAAAAGAGTTAGTGTCCAAATCATGGATGTACTGCTCTATGTTGCTGCCCGACCTATGGGGTAGGCTGGCGTCCACCACAGACAAGGAATGAGAGGAGGAAGATGACGACACTTGCATGCAGCCAAACTGGCTCAGGAGATTATCATACTGTAGGGAAGAAAGAAAAAAAAAAAAGAAAGGAGCCTTAATTTGCCTCTAGGGTCAAAAACCCAGACAGCATCTATCCTTAAGGTCCTCCCACACCTACAGGGCTCACACAAACCACCAAGGCAGATGGCCTGTCTGTCCCTTCTGGTAAGTGTAGAGAGATTATACTCTCCTCCACCACCATCTAACTACTAAGCAATGGCAGTAGTGATTTTACTGTAGCTTTTAGGTACATGCTGAAGTTCCTTAGTCAACTTAAGTAGAACTCTAAATGCACAGGAATTGGCTAGAAAACATTTCAATGACAGTCAAATGAGAAAAATGTGTATCAATGATAATAAACTTCTAAAATCACTTTTTAAGTACAGTGGGGTCACAATGGAGAATGGTACAAGAATCTAAACAGTACAGTGGCATATGCCTGTAATCCCAGCCCTTGGAAGGCTGAGGCAGGAGGGTTGCCATGAGTTCAAAACCACCTTGGGCTACACAGTGAGCTCATGTCCAACCTGAACTATATAGTGAGACCCTGTCTAAAAAAAAACAACAACAAAAAGTTTTAATTACAAAATAATTGTAAAACCCTGTGTCTGTTGTCAAATCTTGGGAGAAAAGCAGCCTCAAAGTCAGTGACAGCAACTGTTGACAGACCTTGGAGCTACACTTTTCAGAATAGGCAGGACTGTTCCTGCTGAGCATGGATCTCTACTAACTAAGGGCTAACCTCCACAGTCCCATGTCCAGAAGTTCAAGGAAGGAGCAGTCCAGGTGTCTCTTAAACATAAGTACCATTCATAAACATCTTAGACACAATTATAAAAGCATGGAGCCAAAAGCTGCTACCAATGAGTTCTGGCATCAAAAGCTCAGAGGTGAGTGCATGCTGTGCCCTCCACCCAGCATGGGCTGCAGCTCCAGTCCTCTGGGCACAACTCATCAGACCATTCACAGTTGAGGAAATGAAGTGGAGAACCTAATCCACCTACAGCCTGTTTGCCACAGCCACATAGCAGCAAAGTATGAGTAGCAGAGCTGACTCTCACTAATCACACAGATCCACGTCCCGTGGCATGAGGGAATGGATCCCCTGGTGTGTAGAGGAGCCATACTAATGTAGCGTGGCAAGCACACATCTCTCCCCAGGTTCTCCCACGGGTGCCAGCTTACATTGCCATAGCAGTCCTCATCATCCTCTGACATGGCTGGCAAATAAGCTGTGAGCTTCGGGGGCGTCTGCTGGTGCAGATTCTCCCATGTGATGGATTCAAAGAATGGATGAGCCTTGAGCGGTCCGTACCCTCCCATTTCTTCACAGCCTAACCGCTTTGTAGCATCCAAAACCTTAAGTGATAATCAAGACAAGTTACTGTCATAGTCAAATGTAATTTTGAATAAAATTCTTTTCGACTCTTAGTAATTCCTGGAGGTCCACCCCAGGCCTGCTTTTCCTGCTGGGTTCTTGCCTTACCCTAAGGACGTCTCCTATATCCTTCAGATGAAAATAAATCTGGTATCAACTTCTTAAAAATATAGCAAGCATCTACTATCCTTTTTAAAATAGTTACATAGTGAGTTCAATGCCAACCTGAACTGCATAGTGAAACTCTGTCTTAACAAGCTTTCAACAAAACAAAAAAATAAATAAAACATGTAGTTTAAAACCCTAAAACAAGCGAGGCACTGTAGCACGCACACGCCTATAATACCAGTTACTCAGAAGGCCGAGGCAAAAAGATCATGAGTTCCAAACCAGCTTGGGCAACCTGGCAAGACACTGTATCAAAATAATCAAAAAGAGCTCTTGAGTGGGGCCAGGGATTTAGCTCAGTGGTTCTGGCGTCGTCTGGCAAGCGCAAGGTCCAAGTTAATTCCCAGTACCATATACCACAGTACTGGGCGTGGTGGCTCACCCCTGGAATCCCAGCACTTGTGAGGCAAAGGCAGGAGGACTGCTGTGAATTTGAGGCTGGCCTGGGTTATATAGTAAGTTCAGGGCCACCCTGAACTACAAAGCAAGATCCTGTCTCAAAAAAAAAAAAAGAAAAATGAATGAATGAATAAATGGGCTCTCAGAACGAATCTCAGCAGAAGAGTGCTGGCCTAGTGTACACAAGGCCCTGGGCTCAATTCCTAGTATTACAAAGCAAGAAAGGAAAGAGGAATAGTAGGAGGGTTCTAAAACTAGAGGAGAAATAAAAAGAATCAACTGACTCTAATAGCAAAGAGAACAAAAACCCTGGATAGCAAGATATCTTCCTAGAGATAGAAAAAAACTGTGTAGGGGCAGGAAGCTCTGTGCCCACCAGGCACACAAGAGAGCAAGTCCAGATCCTGCTAAGGGTAGCTAAGAATCTGGTGGGAAGAAGGAGATCCTGGAGCCTGAACTGACTCTGCTCCCAAGAACTGAGATAAGGAGGGCAACGATAGTCCAAAGCAACCAGACCCAGGACAGTTCAGTTTCTGGAATATAAACTGAAATACTTTTCCCAGGTTAATCTGTTTTTACTTCATTACCTACATTGATATTTTAAAGTCTTCATGTGGCTTACTATAAATTTGACATCAACAGACATCATTGAAATAGCATTTAAGCCATCTGCCACCGTAATAAACTCAGTTGCTCTAGCAGGAGTAACTGAAAGGGCTCTGCAATGTTGATGAGCACATGCGAAATGATACAGTAATTTCCTGTCTTATTAAAGTCAAGAACCAGGCACTTGAAAAGTGAAAAGAATTAGAATGAGATGAGATACAAGATACGACTCTATCTATAATCTCTGTCAACCCTGAACATACTTGTCTTTCAACACAGCAGCATCCCCGAAGCTTCCTCAAGCACAGTTAGAGAATGCAGAGTGTGACTGGGGTCCCCTACTCAGAGAAAATTCAATACACTTACCAAGAGTTTTTCCACAAGGTCTCTTGCCTTAGGGAAGAATTTTTCTGGAAAGTCATATTCCAACTTAATGATCTTCTGAAATATAAGGTATTCATTTCTATGAATTAAAAAAAAAGATAATCATTCAGGGAAGATTCTTCAAACCTCCAGTACCAGGTAAACCCTCCTGAGACAACCCAGCACTGCCCATACCACCACGAGTCACCATTCCCTGAGCACTTGAGAACCACAGTGGAAATTCTTCCTTCGCCCACTGGCACCTGGAACTACTCTCCCACTCTGCCAGGAGGTGTGCAATGATGGCTCAATCCGTTCTTACCCGGCTCGAAACGGTGGGAGTCCTGCCACAAGCTGGTATATTATACATCCAAGAGCCCAAAGGTCTGAACTTTAAGGTAGGGAAAAAAAAAGAAAAAAAGAAAAATGGCATTGGTACAATTCAAGTGATGAACATTGTTCATCTTCTATTCTATCCATCTCCCACCTCTTTCAGCCTCCAATATATTACCGTTCCTTTAGACCAGACAAGTATGAGCCTGGAACTTTCCCTTCTGAGAAACTCCCTGAAATGTGGGCTCAGAGCCTCCTGCACTTCAAAGGCAACACCAGTCAGCCTTTATTTAGCTTGACCTCTTGCACTAGGAGTTAACAACTTCCATACATGCACAGTCCCACGCTAAAGGGAAAGCAGAGTTCACTGCCTACCAAGATGCAGCACTGAGAGAGCTGGTCCCATCTCCTCAGGGTGGTACAGTTGAAACTAATCTGTATCCTTTCTTGACCATCTTGTGCTCACTCCAGGACAGGTTTGTACAAACACGTGCCTTAGGGCAGAGGACTATCAACCACTCATAAAATGTGCACAAAGCAGGCTCTGTCCTTCCCTTCTTGGACTCAGCTATGTAAAGTACTGCCCATCTTTTAGCAATATTTGGCTTATCCATCTTAAAAAGAAATCAACTCAGTTCTAAATGTCTCAAGTCAGTTCCAGAATGTCACTAGATGTTCCAAGTCTCCAGCTGTCAGGGACCCTGAGGTTGCTACCCTCTCACCTGCAGGCAAGATATACTTTACTACACATCAGCTCTCCCACACACTCACAGCATGCTGCTATGGCTTTACAGGCCTTATGCCCTCTAAGGCCTACTTTCCATTCCCCTAATCACTATTATTCCCCTAATACAGTGTCCTGATGGTGACCTGGCTCTCTGGAAGATGCCACTGCAGACTGTAGGTGAAAACAACTGCTCTAGACAAGAGACCAACTGTAGTGCCAGGCCTTGTGGAAAGCTTTGCCCTGACCCTAGCATCCACAGCACCCACAAGCTAGTACACAGATGAAGTATTTGAGATGGGTTTTAAAATATAACAGGTTAGAAACCTGAGTCACTGGGCTGGGGATTTAGCTCAGTGGTTCCGGCGCCTGTCTAGCAAGTGCAAGGGCCTGGGTTTGATCCCCCAGTAACTACATACTATACTGGGCATGGAGACTCGCATCCAGCAGCAACCGGTACCACACACCACAGTGCCGGGCGTGGAGGCAGAGGCAAGAGGATTGCTCTGATGTGAGTTTGAGGCTGAGCCAGCCTAAACTACAAAGGAAGACCCTGTCAGAAAGAAAAGAAAAGAAAAGAAAAGGAAAGAAAAGAAAAGAAAGAAACCTGAGTCACAACAGAAGGAAGGGTTTCTAAACAAACGAATTTATGTCCAACTCAGTAACTAGTTTTTTGCACTTGGTTTTATTTAGTGTTTGGTGTTAATTTACAGTTAGTTATAATAGGGAACACAGCAGAAAAAAACAGGCTATAAAACACCTTCCCCCTTTAGGGTAGAAGCAGCAGAGAGGGTAGGGCATAGTGGATCTGCACCTGTCAATTCACAGAGTTCCCTCCACAACACAGAATGCAAGCAGTATGAATGCTCTGGGAAGCAGGCATGGTGGTACACATCTGTAATCCCAGCATTTGGGAGGCTGAGTCAGGAGCACTGCAAGTTTGAGACCAACATAGACTACCTACTGAGTTTAAGATCAGTCTTAGCTACACTGCAAGAATCCTATCTCCAAAAAAAGAAAGTAAGAAGTCTGGGTTAGCTTCTGCTACTATGAAGTACCTCAGAGTTTCATCATATGTGTGAATTTAAGGTTTTAAATGATTTGTTAAATCAATAATAATAAGTAAGGAAGCCCTATAGTGGTTCTAAAAAGTAGAATATACCAAGGATTTCATAAACGCTTAGTTAGATCAAGTTATGCCACTTCCTGAAACTCATATGGAGGAATTCAGGGCAACTTCATCTCTCCCACCTGCAGGACAATGGTGTGCCCCCGAGAGAAAGTACTTGTGCCCTCTTTTTACCCTACAAAATTGTGGCTGGCACACAGGAGGCACACCAGCACCATCTCAAATTCATGAGACAGAAAAATCACATAACTAGTAAAGATATCTACAGACAATTTTAATGACAGAAAATTGTTCATGATAGAATCACAAGGAACAGGATGCATATGGGCTAACCAGTAAAACTCCACTTATATAAAAACTATATAAAAATACTTAAAATGCACGGAAGAATGAATGGAAAGATAAAATTTATTTTCTAATAATTCTTTACAATAAATAGGCATTTCTCTTAAAATTAGACTGAAAAGGCTGGAGATTTAGCTCAGTGGTTCTGGTGCCTGCCTTGCAAGTGCAAGGTCCTCCTTGGTTCAATCCCTGTTAACCACATAAAACAATACCAGGCATGATGACTTATGCCCACTAGCAATCAGCACCACATACCATAGTGCCTAGCTGGAGGCTCACGCCTATAATCCCAGCCCTTGGGAGGCAGAGGCAGGAGGATTGCTGTGAGTTCAAGGCTGAGCTCAGGGACGCCAGAAACAATGAGCTAAATCCCTAGCCTCAAGATTATAAATTTTAAAAGCAAAAGCAACACAGCAATGTTTGCCTCCCAACCCAGCCCCAAGCCCTTACAGACTTTTGTCTGTTTCTTGTCTATCCTCCCATCGAACATGAACCACCCACAAAAATCATGCATACATGTCCCCTCTGCACACAGAAGCTAGCTTATA
This sequence comes from Petromus typicus, assembly GCA_004026965.1. NCBI lineage: Eukaryota > Metazoa > Chordata > Mammalia > Rodentia > Petromuridae > Petromus > Petromus typicus. Next base: position 29,060 of record PVIR01014359.1, on the reverse strand, counting down.
TGCCTGACCTTTTATGGCCTGGAGGTCTCCGTAAGCAGATAACCTCAGTACTTGAGGAGGAACCAATAGCAAGGAAAGCTAGCTCTGAAATTAAATACTATATCTGGAAAACTAGGAGAATTTACCCACCACCTCACACTGTAGGCACTGACAGATGCATCCTCCTCTGTCCCATAGGATGCTAAGTAGCATCCTTGGCTTCTACCTATTGTGGGGACCAATAGCACTTCCACCCTAACTGTGACAACCCAAACTATCTCCAGACACGGCTAAGTGTCCTAAGCGACAGAATTGTTTCTGTTGGGCCTCTCTTGACATGGAATAGTTCTGATCCATGAGAAGGAATCAAACACTAATGGCTGAATAAGGTTTAAAGGGATGTGAGTGATAACCACTAAGAAGTCGCAAGTTTAATTTTTCAGAGCATCCTTCCATCTTGCTACCAAGCTTGTGTCCATAGTTTACTCCCTACCTAGTGTTTTCAAAGCTGTCAACCTAGTGTTTTCAGAGCTGGATGTGGTGGAACACATCTGTAATCCCAGCATTCAGGAGGCTGAGGTAGGAGGACTGCCATTGAGTTTGAGGCCAGCTTGGACTACACAGTAAGACTGTCAAAAAATAAAGGCTGCCTAACTAGAGTCATTCATTCATTCATCCTCCCAGAGCAGTCAAGCAGGACAGAGGGGCAGTCCTGATAAGGGGGTGTCACAAGACCAAGTGGCAGGGACAAAGCAAACACTTAGCAGAACTGCACAACCCAGAAAAGGAAGAATCACCCACTGCAGAAACCTTGTTGCCTGGAAATGCTCCCCAAAGCTAAAATACAGATTCTAATGCCACCTCAAGGTATCCCGAGATGGCACCTTCAGCTCCTCCCTGCTGTGGGCCTCCTGTCTTTCGTTGCCCAGATGACCTGTGGACTGATCTTAACTCTGCCACCTATAAACTTGCATGCATACAGAACACACCGTTGGACCAGCGCCAGCCCCTATGTCCCTCATGCCACATTGTACTTCTAATATGCTTGACTGAGTTTCCCACCAAGGCCCAGGGGGATCTCTCCAATACCTTTGGCACTGTTAGCACTAGTAGTGCTCTCTCGGGATGGCTGCCGCCTAAAGAAACCTTCTCTGCTCACTCATCCCTTTTAGGCCTTTGCCCATCCCTCCCCCACAGAAGCTGTGGCACTGGTCAGTAAGCCCTGAGGACAGGAGTCACACTTCCCCCACTGACTAGATTTCCTTAAGGAAAACAAATCTCTTAATCATAAAGCAACAGTTAACTCAGAAGTATAAAATATTATGATAAAGTAGCATACATGGGTGGTAAGGAAAGATACAGATTGAAAAGCAAAAAGCAGTCACTGTGGAACATACCTGTGACTCTAGGTGCTCAGGAAACTGAGGCAGGGAAAAGTCACAAGTTTGAGGCAATTCTGAGCAACTCAATGAGACACAGTTGCAAAAAATAAAAATAGGACTGAGGATTTAGCTCAGTAGTTCTGGTCCCTGCCTTGCAAGCACAAGGTCCTGAGTTTGATCGCTGGTACCCAACATACAACAGCGCTGAGCATGGTGACTCAGCCCATCAGCAATCAGTAACACAAACCACAATGCTGGGTGTGGTAGCTCACACCTGTAATCCCAGCCCTTGGGAGGCAGAGGCAAGAGGACTGCTATGAGTTCAAGGCTTGCTTGGACTACACAGTGAACACAGGGTCAGCCTGAACTACAAAGCGAGACCCTGTTTCGAAATACATACACACATATATACATACATAAAATAAAAACAGTTTTAGGTGGGGAGGTTCAGTGGTGCAGTGTCCTTGGATTCAAGACCCAATACCACATACAACAAAACAAACTGTTAACTGCTTTCAGAGTATGTTGGAATAGTTACAATCTTAAGCACATTCAACCATCTGATCTTTGACAAAGAGGTCAAAAACATATTTTGAGGAAAGAAGATAGCTTCTTTAAGAAATAGTACTACAAAGCTAGGGATTTAACTCAGTAACTGCCTGCCTTGCAAGCGCAAGGTCACACATGTGCACAACCTCCATAGTGCACATTCACACGCTCACACACATACACACTACACTCATATTTACATGCACACTCATACATATACATTCCACAGACACATACTCACCCTCCCGATTGCATCAACACACCTCACACTCACATACACAATGTACATGTACTGCTGAGATCAATCCCCAGTATAAAAAAAACTTTTTCTAAAAAGAAATGGTACTGGGAAAACTGGCTATCCACATGTAGAAGACTGACTCTAGACCCATCTCTCTCACCACGTACTAAATAAAATAAAAAATGAAAACATTAAAACAACAACACTTAATCTGTGGGAAGATAAAATAGGTAAGACTCTTAAAGTCAGAGGCACAAATAAAGACTTTCTGAACGAACCCCAAATGCATAAGAAATAGCACCAAGAATCAATGAATGGTATCATATCAAATTAGAAAGCTTCTGCACAGCAAAGGAGACAACCTACAGAACAGGGAAAAGTTGCCAGCAATTTCCTAGACAGAGCATGATATCTGTCTCAAATACATAAAGAACTCAAAAAGAAAATTCGAGCCCTCCCAAACTAAAAGACTCATTGAAACAGTGGACAACCAAAACGAATAGACACTTCTCAGAAGAAGTACAAATGCTCAATAAATACATGAAAATAAATGTTCAACATCTCTGGCCATTAGAGAAATACAAATTAAAACAACACTGAGATGCCATCTTAGTCCAGGAAGAATGGCTATCATCAAGAAATCAAATAAAAGCAAATGCTCTCAAGGCTGAGAGAAAAATGATCCCTTCTGCATGTTGGCGGGAATATAAGCTAGCACAACCACTATGGAGATCAGTATAGACAGTCAAAAATTCCATTGAACCCAGTTATTCCCCGCTTAGTTATCTTCCCAAAAGAGTTAAAGACATTATAATACAGTGATTTTATGCATACCATGTTTACAGCAGCACAACTCATAATAGCTAGATCTTGGGACCAGTCTCTGTGTCCATCAACATGAATGGATAAGAAAATGAATAGATAAGAAAATGCGTCATTTATACACAGTAGTGTGGTAGTAGTGTCAAAATGGGTAAACTTAGGTGTAGGAAAATGGATGCAGCTTGAGATGGTAATGTTAAGTGAAATAAATCAAACATATAAGCTGAAGTATCGCGTGATTTCTATGAGAAACCCTGAGCATAAATAAGAGAGGGAGACAGATCTTTTGTAAGTAATGGGATGGGGAGTGAAAAAAAAGAATTAAGGTGTATTATGTACATGGACCATCTCTCCATGAGAAATGTAATCCTTAATGTACTATAAACATGTACCAATAAAATAAAAAGTCAAAGTAAATAAATTATGTTTTGATAAATGTCACCAAAGGTTCTCTGTCAAATACTACTTTCTCATGAAGAAACTTAGCAGCTACTCCAGAGAGAGGAAAAGCATGGTTGGATAAAAAGCAGATTACCTCTTACAGGCCGACTTCTCTGTAAGCAGCTCTGGAGAAACATACTGTGCTGTTCCTACGAATGAGTTGGCCCTGGCTGAGAAGAGGAGAAAGAGAAAAGGTCATGCTTAGAGACAGTTTCTTTCCCTCCATTATAGATGCCCTGTTGGTGCATTCCTTGGGCATCAAGGTGTAACATGGCTAACAGGAGTTGGCAGGCAGTTCAGTGCTATTACCTGAAGCAGACTAAGTGCTCCCTGCAGCCAGCAAACCCACGCCCCCTAAGAGCACCTGCTGGACCTAATACTGTGTCTTGCTCCCTAGTGCCCCTAACATGATGCCTGGTGAGGTGCTTGTCACACTTGCCCATCAGCCAGGCACCAGAGCAGGGCAGCATAAGGACAGGCCTGTTTGTGCTGAACTTACTGCAGGACCAATAGCACTGAAACACACAGGATGCATGGCAGCCACAACAAACAGCTGTGGGCCAGAGAGGACCCTCTTCTCAGTTACCAAAAGTGGCCACAATCACAGCAAGACTCAGCTTCCAGCCCCAAGGCTGGTATATAGACTTTCTGGACACACTCACCACTGGATACCCGACTGCCCCAGGGCCCAAGAAGGGAGGGAATTCATCAGCTGTGGTATGACAGGCAGAGCAAGGCAACAACTGGCCCAGCTCTCTCTGCTCCAAGGACTGGCAGGGCCAGGGACGCTCACTATAAATGCTATCACCTTCCCTGCCTGCACAGTGGCCGTGAGTCTTCCCATCTGCATCCTCCAGTTAAGACAGAAGAATCCCACAGCTCTGCTGCAAGGACCCAGCCTGGCTGACCTCTCAGCCTGTAAATGGTCCCTTCAGTACACAGTTTCTGTAAAGACTTCATGGTGTACTTGTGTCCTGCCAGGACCCAGAAAAATATTCCCAAGAACACTGGGGAGAATACTGAGAGAAAAGAAAACCAAACCAAGAGCCAATAACCCATAAGACCATTCAACTATGTAATGAACCAAAGAAATGTTAATTAAAACAAAATAGCTTACCCAATTAACCAAGAGAAAAGGAATGAAATACATGGCATTGGCAAGGGTCCGAGGGACATATAGAACCATGCAGAGCAACTTCCAGAGTGACAGTGACACAGGACTTGTCTAGCATAGCATACATGAGGCCCTGGATTCCGCTCCCAGCACTGTAGCAGGGGAAATGTCATAAGGAATAGACCCATAATAAAAAATCACAGCTAGTACTCCAAAGATGGAGAGGTGGTGGGAGGTGGTGGGAGGGTGGTGGGTGGTGGGAGGAATGAGCATCTCAGCATCCAAATCCCACTTCTGTAATACAGGAAAATTCATTTTGCTGGGAGTTTTTTGACTTTGCAGAGTTGAAGGCTGAACTGAAGGTCTCATATGTGCCAGGCATACTACATCCCCAGCCTGCCCTTTTGAAGGTAGCCTTCTCTGCTCTGGGCTGGGGGGAATGGTAGCAAAGCCAAACAGTTGTGAAAAGGTCTCTTCAATCACAGAACAGAAGGAAGAAAAATGGCAGCTGGACAAGATTCTACAGTGGCCATCCACAGACAGAGCAGCAGGGCTGCTGCAGTGAGTAAAGCCTCTCCATCCATCCTACTTGCCCCACTTCCATTTCCTAAGCCCCTCCTATTTGCTGAGAACCTCCACACCTGGCTGAATGCCAGAATTCAGGTCTTTTCAGAACACTAGTTTCTAGAAACAAATATCAAGTCTGAAATTCCAGGATGCCCTGGATTCTTTCAAGGCTCTTATGAAATGGGCCAATGCCAGAGGAAGATGAAGAGCTTACTCCAAGGAACTTAAGTTACTCTTATCAAGCAAACTCACAAGTCCTTTCTGCCAGGAAGTCCTCATCAATTGCGCAGCCCCTTAACATCTACCTGCCCTACTGTCCACCCCTTTCTCTTACAACCACTACTCAAATCCACTGGAACACAGGTCTGTGATGATGGGAAATCTCTCTCCCAGGAACTGGATACAATATATGGGCTTCTATCAAGCATGCCAGCCTAGAACCTACAATTCTTCTTCCTCAATTTCCTGAGTGCTAAGATTATAGACATGGTGCCCTGGCTCTCAGGTTCCTTTTCAGTCACTTACTAACCCAAGACAGTTCCCTTTTCCCATTCAGCATTTTAAGGACATAATAATCTTTTTATACATGCATTAGAACAGTCTTTAGGAGTTCAGCTGTCCTCTGTATCTCCACAGTGTATGGTTTCTACCCAATGAGTACTGTAAGGGCAGCAGATCATCCTCTGGCTACTAAGACAGCCTTGGTCACTTTCTTGGCCCAAATGGATTCTCAGCTACTGTAGTCCTCCACAGAAGAAGTACCACAATACAATTTAAGGCTAGATGCTACCTCAGGGATGGGGCTCAAGAGTCAACAATTACAAACAGGAAGGGGGGCTGGGGATATAGCTCAATGGTACAGCACCTGCCTGCCATGCATGAGGCCCTGAGTATGATTCCCAGTACCAAAAAAAGCAAGCAAACAGGTATGTGACCATCACCTAAGTCAGCCCCCACTCCTCCTGTGATGTTTCTAGAAACTCTCTAAAATCACAGAGCTATAAGCAGTTGTACACATCCACATGGGGACACAGAGAAGTAGGTGACTGGAGGGCCTTGGAGTCCAGGGACATGTTTTCCCAGACACCATCCACAGTATCCACATGAGAAATCAAATGAGTGTCTGGTGCACATATGACCATAATTACACTGTACCAAGCACTGGGGAGGAGAGTGAGGCACAGCATGCTGAGGAGAACTGGAATTGTCCTCAAACTACACAATGCCCTGAGCCCAGCAGTGAGACCAAGGCAAAGGTACCACAGACCTTGTACTAATGATAAACCCCACATAATGCAACACATTCCTGGAAGCTGCAGTTGCTCTTGACAATGAGCACAAGACCTGGCCCTGATAAAAATGAAACTTACATACCTTGTTTGCTCTCTGGCGATAACACTTTTGCTGTTCCAAAATCTGTGATCTGGATATGCATGTCTTCATTTAACAAAATGTTTTCTGGTTTAAGGTCTCTGTAAAAGCAGAATTTTACATCTGAAATAAAATACTCAGTAGCACTATTCTATACTCTATACCTTGATGAAAATGTAATGAAGTGGCCAGGGATTTAGCTCAGTGGTTCTGGCGCCTGTCTTGCAAGCGCAAGGACCTGGGTTCGATCCCCGGTAACCACATACTATACTGGGTGTGGAGACTCACACCCAGCAGCAACCAGTACCACATATCACAGTGCCAGGCGTGGTGGCTCATGCCTGTAATCCCAGCATTCGGGAGGCAGAGGCAGGAGGACTGCTCTGATGTGAGTTTGAGGCTGAGCTCAGGGCCAGCCTGAACTACAAAGCGAGACCCTGTCTCAAAAAACCTAAAAAAAAAAAAAGAAAGAAAAAGAAAATGTAATGAAGTGATGAATACTTACCATCTTTATGGATTAACAGTCAAGAATACAAGTCCAAAATCCATACCAAACAAGTATCAATTGCTTACAGTAAGGACATTCAAAAATTGTATCATTTCATAACTGTATCTCCATTTTAATAAACTTTTTAAGAACATAATCTATGCTTTTAAAATCATAACGTATGAATACTTCCAATCTGACTTTATCAAAAAGTCATAGGAAATAAGGTTAGAAATAAGTATACACAAAAACACTACTGACCAAATAAAAGCACATGATGAGAACATATGAGTTGCCGGCTTGGCAGAGACACCTGCCCACGCTGACGTGTCAAGTACATATTCTGGATATGTAGTTTCTTCTGACTTCTAGCTTCTGCTCAGCTCTCACAGAGACCATCACCTGGCATCCATGTCCTACCATCCATAAAGTACTCCAATGCTGACCCCAGCGGGCTGGGGTTGTTTTGGACTTGGAGGTCAGATTGTTACAGCTCCTTGTCCTTACACTGACTGCCCTGCACATGCAGCCCGCGGTCTTGAGTTACCTGTGAATGATGCCCTTGCCATGCAGGTACTCAAGTGCAGACACGATCTCAGCTGTGTAAAATCGGGTGCAGGTCTCATCAAACGAACCAATTTTGCGGATATATTTAAGTAATTCCCCATTTTTGGCATAGCTAAGGCCAAAGTCTGAATACAGTACAGTTAAGGAAGAATGGAAAAAAAATTTTTTAAATTACCTTTAATAGCTCAGCAAGAAGCCACCAACAACCACCTCAGTACTAAGGATCAAGCAGAGAACTTTACTATTGAGCTACATCCCCTGCTCTTCCTATTTTTTTTCAAGCTCTTAATTTAAGACAGGGTATTGCTAAATTGCCCAGACTGGTCTCAAACTTGTGATCCTTCCTGCCTCAGCCTCCAAAGTAGCTGAGACAATGAGGATATGCCAACATGCCTAACAGAACATTTTATTACATGCAAACTGAAGGTACCTATAGCCCAAGACAGTCGCTTTATGTTTTTTTTGAGACAGAGTCTTGTTTTGTAGTTCAGGCTGGCCCTGAACTCACTATGTAGCCCAGGCCAGCCTCAAACTCTTAGCAATCCTCCTGCCTCTGCCTCCTAGTGCTGGGCCTACAGGCACGAGTCACCATGCCTGGCACTGTGGTATGTGGTACCAGGGATCAAACTTGAGACCTTGCACTTACCAGGCAGATGCCAGAACCACCGAGCTAAATCTCCAGTCCTGTACCTCATATCTTTCTGAGAATCTGCAGGAATTTCACCCCCCTGGTAGTCCAAGACACCATCCTAAGAAACAGCTCTGAAAGCCACAAAAGGTGGTTTTTGTGCAGAGTGCCTGGCCTGCCTTCTATTTGCCAAGGCATTGCTATCTTCCACCAAGGGAGGAAAATAAGACTCCAGGGCTCCAACAAAAACCCAACAGGAAAAGGACCACAGCCAATGCTATCCCAAAGCTATCCCTGTCTGGGGTATTTCTGAATACGATACCTTCCCCCTTGGACAACGCTGGAAAGAAACCTGAAATAAAAAGTACCTTTGGCTGGGCAAGGTGGCACACACCTACAATCCCCCTAGCACTTGAAAGGCAGAGAGGTGACAGGATTATTAAGAGTATGAGACCAGCCTGAGCAACACACTGAGTCAAAGCCAGCTTGAACTAATAGCAAGACCCTGTCTTCAAAAAGTAAGTCCCCTTTGGTGAATGCAGAGTCTTGGATAGGTGCCAGTCACTACACTTCATCTTACCCACTCTCTCTCCAAAGAAAGACTATTCCCCATGGAGCTACTAGCTGTGACAGTCTTGGCCTGGCTGCAGGGCCTTGCCTCTTAGGAATCCAGGTACAAATCTCAGACTTAGTCACAGTTGGAGGCAGGAGCTGCTTGCCTCTTCTGGCTTCATGGCTTCACCCTTTATTTGATCTCTCAGTGGTTCTTGTTTCCCGTACAGTATACCTAGATAGTACATCTCTGCTCAGTAGAGGGCAGAGGTGACTGACAGGTCTTGAACATAGTAGTTGTTCAGGATTCTGCTGAATCACATCCCTGCCTCATGGAAGTGCAGTCCTTCAGAACTCATCAGTGTACTGCACATCCTTCGGAAGTTCTCTAACTCCTTTCTCCTGGCCTGTTGTCTAGGGCAGTAATGAGGAGGTAGCAGCCGTCTTGCCTCGTACAGATGAGGCCTGTGAACAGAGCCAGGAAGCCTGACAAACCCAATACCTGCAGTGTGTAGAAGAGGCACACAGCCCAGAGATCAGGCATCTGATTCAAGTTCATAAAGCAAAGGAGGAACAGGGCCAGAGTCTAACCTTCAAGCAGTGTTTTTTACTCCATGCTGTACATAGGGGACCATAAAGCTAAGCAGGTACAGTTCAGTGTTGGTGGGAGCTACAGGAAGATGGCCAGCTAGAGAGCAACAGCATCTGAACCCACTTTGCCTCTCTTCCCCACTGGAAAAAACCAGCAAAAAGTTTCACTTTCTTTTCTTTCTCAAAATTGTACATGTGTGGCAGCACATGAAAGAAAGAGAGGGAGAGATGGCGGGGAGGAAAGAGATAGAGAGAGGGAGAGAGAGAGAGAAGGAAAGGAAAGGAGAGGAGGAAGGAAGAGAGAGAGATGGCGGGGAGGAAAGAGATAGAAAGAGAGAGGGAGAGAGAAGGAAAGGAAAGGAGAGGAGGAAGGAAGAGAGAGAGATGGCGGGGAGGAAAGAGATAGAGAGAGAGAGAAGGAAAGGAAGGAAGGAAGGAAGGAAGAGGATAGGGGAGGGGAACTGTGAACCTGGGAGCAGATAAAGTCAAGTGTGTGTCCATACTTTGGAAATGGTTTTGGTGTCCCCCAAGGGTGCATATGACTGAAAGATTGGTCCCCAGTTAGGGGGTACTAGGATGTTGTGGAAATGTTAATAGGTGGAGCCTGGTGGGATGTCCTCAGGTCACTGGACAGGAGGCAGTTCTCCTGCATATTTTGGTGGTTCTTGAGAAGGTCGTCATAAGGAGGGCAAGGCCTATCCCACTCAGTCTTTCTGCTTTCTTGCTGGAGATGTGATCCTTCCTCTGTACAACTTTGCTCTCTACCACCTGCCACAGGGCCACAGCTTGCACCATGTCATTTAGACTTTCAGTCTCAGAACTGTGAGCTGCTCAGGCCTCTTATAAAGCTGGCTGTTTCAAGCATTTCATGACAGTCACACAAAGATACCCACTGAAATGATTCACAGTCAACAAGAAACAGCGTTCTGAGTGCTCACAAGGAGCCCCAGCCTGGACCACCAGATGTCTGGCAATCAGAGACCTCTGTGGAATCAAAGAAAGGCACAGTTACATGGGGGTCTAGGAGGTACAAGGGAGGGATCAAGGAAGCCCAAGGGTGACAGAGACAAAAAACAAATAGAACATGAACAGGTCACTGATGGCTGCTGCATGAATAGCCCAGCAGAGGTGGGGATCAGGGGTGATACTGAAAGACAGGAGGCCCTTTCTAGATGTTAACATTCTATAAACCCTAAAACAAACCACTATCAAAGTTCATCTTGGACCACTTGTCACTACTTCCTAGAGCGGAACCACTTCTCCCTAAGGGGACTACCAGGAAAAAGCCTTGGGTGTGCTCCTGATCACACTCTTCTGTCCTAAACCTTGCCCCTGACAAGCTGCTTGTTTTGTCAATAACCTACACTAGAACAAACTTCTGATCAGGCCCAGGCATCTGAGTCATATCTGGCTAGGCATCTGGCAGCCTACCATATGAACAAAACTGATCTGTTGCCTCTTGGTCTCCATGCCCCTAGCTCCCCAGCAATACTTTATGAGTCTCGTCCTCCCCTGGATGGCTAAGACTGACAACCCTGGATCTGTGTGTTTCCCTTCAAGGTTCTATAGGCAGCTACTCGATGGCCTTCTCTGCCTCCAAACAGTGAGCACCACTGATGTGTCAAATGACAACCTAGTTTCCCCCAAGCCGAGCTACTACCCAGCCACTCTCAGCTGAATAACAGGTACCACTGTACACCAGGCTCTGAGGGCCACCTCAAGGAGCTGCTTGACTCTGCCCTCTCAATATCATAGCTCAAAGAACTGGCCCAATTCCATCTTGGGGCTATCCATCACTCAAACCCACATGTTTTGAGTTGTGTGTCCACAAACTGAGAGGCCCACACAACTGCGATGGTCTTAACTATGCCCTACTATCTGGGTGTCTATGACATACTACTTAACATTCTGTACTAATATATCCCAACCATGTATGCCTGTTAGAACACAGCCTACTCCTTGTTTTCCAACATATTTCCATTTTCCTGGGAATGAGACAAAAAGAACCTCTAGAGGAACAAAAGAAAAATTCAACTTTCAGGGGCCTTTGAGGAAATAATCCAGGCTCGCCACGGTAGCTTAAAGCAGGGAGTGGGGGGAAAAAATCCAGCTAGCAGTGGGAGAAGTCAAAAGACAGTGTTAAAAGCAGAAACAAGCTAGGTAAGGTGGCCTATACCTACAATTAATCCCAGCACTTTGGAAGGTTAAGATAAGAGGGTTGTAAATTCAAACTCCACCTGAACAATTCAACAACTTAGCAAGAGACCTTAGTTCAAAACGTATACAAACACACACACACACACACACACACACACACACACACACACACACACACACAGAGGGGGAGCAGGAGGCTGGAAGTGCAGCTCAGTACCAGAGCATATATTTAGCATGCACAAAGCCCTCGGTTCAATTTCCAGCATCCAACACTGAAAAAGTAAAAATTTTGAGAAAGACTGGGTATAGTGACACATCTGTAATCCCAGCACTGAGGAAAGAGTATGAGAATGCAGCTGAGTGGTACAATAGCCTGGAGTTTGATGTCCAGTTCACAAAAAATTAAAATATTTTAAACAGAACACAATTTTAATACAAAAGAATCAGTGTGAAGTGGCAGAAGGCAAACAAGTCCTCAAATACTTGGACCAGCTTTGAAGGTAATGAGGGAAGGAGAGAGAAGGGAAGAAGCTTCCCTCAAAGGAAGAGCAGCCACTGGGAACAAAGACCACCCAACTTCCTGGTCCAGTAGTGAGCTGATGTCTCAAGATGTGGCCTGTCCATCATTCCATCACCCACAGGCCTGATTCCCTGATTCCTAAGTAATGGCTCAAAAGAAAAAACATTGGTTCTAGAGAAAAGACTATGGTTCAAGAAAAAAGAATGACACTGCAGAAGGCAAACCTACTGAAGAAGTGCTTGAGAAATTCCTAAAGACTAAGATATGCTAAGCAAGCCCAGAAGCACAGTAGCCAGTGTGGAGAAGGTTCAGGCTGTCATGGGCTTGCTCCCTAACTTCTCAAATGTCCAAGGATATGACCCTTCCAATCAAACCCTTTACCAAGGCCCAAAGGAGGCAGGGCGGAGTCTACTCTAGGATTCTGAGAATGCCCTAAATTCTTCTTCCTCTACTGGTCCCTGGTCCCTAGCAGATTCTTGAAAGACGCTGGTTAGAGAAAGGAAGAATCGATGGTCAGCAACTAGGTTTAAAGTAACAACAGTGCATTAGGTTCAGTGTTTACCAATAAAAACCTCAAAACTGTATGATAGTTTCCCCTTCAGAGAAGGACACAGCAACCAGCCTAGACCTCGGCTAGTCTTTGGTCCTGTATGCTGCCTTGAGGAATGCCAGCCATTCAGATGTCCAAAAGCCGCAAGGTGGGATCCACATCATATCTTCTCCTCCAGGGGAAGAAGGTACTTGTGAGAACAAAAAGTGGAGTGTCATAATTCCAAAACAAGAGGGGTGACTGAAGTGATTTCAAGTGGCACTGACCACTCAAAGGATACATAGTTTTTCATCATCCTGAAATGTGAAGTAAAGCTTAACGAAGAAAGGGTGATCCAGGCGTGACATCACATCTCGCTCTCTGGTTACATATGGGACTTTATTTTCTTTTATGATATGACGTTTCTCCAAAATTTTAACTTAAAGTGAGAGAAAAATGAGTTACTACAAATGGAAAAAATAAAAAATAATAAAAACACATTTCATAAACATTCCAGCACAAATTAGTCTTTCCAAAATCACCCATACCAGCTCAATGGTTCTAAGACCTAGACCCTAAAATCTGTACAGAAACCTCCAAAAACCTGCCAAAAAGCTGTCATGCTCATGAAGGCTGCTCTATCTCCAAGTCCCAGATACATGGCTTACTGGATCAAGTACTTACTAGCATATTCTCGAGAGGTGGCTAGTTCTCGGGCCAGAACAACCTGGTTTGGAGAGAAAAGAGGAAAAGAAAAGGGAAAAAAAAAACACTGTAATAACCAGAAGACAAGAGTCTGACCAATCACTGCTACAGGCTTCCCCCATCCCACTCAAGGTCTGAAATTGCCTTTAACTATTTTGGCTCCTATAGTAACAAAAAGCAGAACACTATTATTCATGTTAAGAATTCAATTATTAACAGAAAACACATCTATTTCTCTGTTTCCAAAAGATCTGTCATCAGCTGCCAATAGTCTTTAAAGTACAGTAAATATAAATTCAAGAACCTCAGGGAGTAACATGTTCAAGTGCTACTACAAAAGGCTACTGGGAATTTTTTCAAAAAATAATTTCTAAGATATGTTTTTTAGTATATATCCACGGCAAAAAGCTGTGCTGAACATGGGCTTTTTCTAATGATTGCTGCCATACATTTCATTTGATGACCTACATGTGATCATGACTAAATGGCACAAGGAGTAAACCAGTGAGCCATTTTCCCATGATATGCCCATGTGTGGGGGCCCCATCCTTGAGCACACCTGAACCTATGCTCAGATTCCATTTCGGGGACCAAGCATCCAATGTGGCATCCCCAACATGGACAAGATCACTCTGTACTAGCAAACCCTGGACACACTTAAGGAACCAAAGTGAAAAGAGCTTTGGCACCAACATCGAGCCAGCACATACAGGGGCTGCTCTGTCATGGAGGGGCTCACCACTGTCTGTATGTGCATATGTGTCTCCTAAGACATCTACAGAAGGATGGCCTGAAGATCAGACAACAAATGAAACCCATCCCTATGATATACTTGGACCTTGCACAAAGGTATTCAGGAGGTCACAGGGCTAGATCCTCCTAGTCCCTGATTATGTGTGTCATATCCTATGACAAAATTCTTGAGATTCACCACCACCACATGCTGCCACCACATTAGAAATGCAACCCAAGGCATGTTAGGCAAGCACTCCACTACTGAGTTATACCCCTAACCCTTTGACAGTTCTTGACAGGCCTCCTCAGACTTGGAAAAACACTGTGAAATGCCTGCCTTCAACAGGAATGAGGTCAGATTATATATACTTAGGTGGAAAGATCCTTAAGATCTTTCCAGAGGAATATGGTATATATGGATGGTTGCCAACAGCAGGGGTGAGGGGAGCAGGCCAGGGCAAGACTTTCCATTCAGAGTTATGCACTTATGCAACATCACATTCCTTCACGTGAGTATGTGTGCTAGCTTTGTGAGTAGGTAAAGAGGAAAAGGAATTGTTAGAAAACCCTACTGTTAAGAGAATCCTTTCTAAGGAGACATCAAAAAGGCAAGCTTTCTGTTGTCTAATTTGAGCATTTCAAGAGGTTTCCCATAGAGAGGACTGTCTGTTCCAGACAATCACATGATGTGTCCCTCAACGTCATCTAGGGTGACAGCAGTGCTACTGGGGGGGGAGAGGGTCCTCTTACTCTCTCACACCAGTGCCAGGCCCTGCCAAGTGAAGATGTTACTTAGCCTCATAATCATATCTCTCTCTTGGGAATCTGATTTTAAGTGGCCTCTATTTCAGGAATGGTGAGGAAGTTTGGAGGTTAATACCTAATTGAGACTCAGGCTACAGATTCTAAACAGCCAGGAAAGGAGTCTCTGGCTCACAGCACTTTCCTAGGTACAGGACAAGTGTGCCACTTGGAGAAGATGATACTTGCTTTGTAGCCCATGGAGACTCAAGAGTATGGCAGTATTACAAATACCTCCTTGTTCCAGTTGAGGTAAAAGAACCAAAACTGAGAATAAGGGAGAGTTTTCATGGGCTGTCCTCCCAAAGCTCCCAAAGCAGTCTCCTCTTATTGCAAGGGGTAGTGTGCATTAGAACCACTGGGAATTGTCTTTAGGGTTGAAGGCTTTTGTTATGAGGGTACAGTGCTTTTATAAACAAAATTAATTCATAAATGTTGCTAATAGGCATGGTGGTACACACCTGTAAGCTCAGTACTTGGAAGGCTGAAGCAGAAGGATTGCTACAAATTTGAGGCCAGCCTGGGTTACATAATGAGTTCAAGGCCAGCCTTAACTATGTAGCAAGAGGCCAGGTATTTAGCTCAGTGGTTCTAGTGCAATATCCAACACACAAAAAAAACCCCAAACAAACATGAAATTAACTGTATAGCAAGACCCTGTCTCAAAAAAACAAGCAAAAGTAAATGCATATTGCTAATTTAAGAAAAACAAAAAAACAGGGCCAAGGATTTAGCTCAATGGTTCTGGAACCTGCCTTGCAAGCATAAGGTACCAAGTTTGATCCCCAGTACCAAAAAAAAAAAAAAGGCCCCCAAAACAAACTCTAAGTTAGAAGTACAAGAGCAGGGGCTGGGGATTTAGCTCAGTGGCACTGTGCCTGCCTAGCAAGTGTAAAGTCCTGAGTTTGATCCCCACTACCAGAAAATAAATAAATAAATAAACAAATAAATACGTATAAGGGCAGTCTCGCAGCCCTTGTCAGGCTAAGGCAGGAGGATCACCACAAGCTTGAGGCCAGCCTAGGCTAACAGTGAGTTCAAGGTCAGCCTGAACTACATAGTGAGATCCTTTTTTTTTTTTTAAAGTGTAAGGGCAATAAAGTTAATATTACTTTTTAAAAATTTTTGGGAATACAGGCAAATTATAATCCATGTTTTCTCTATTTCAGAAACTTCCATAAATGTAAAAAACTTAAATAAAAAATATTTTCCATACATGGTTTCTTAACCCATAAAGATCTTAGCCCAGACAGGAAATACTGGTTATTCAGGAACTCTTCCAGAGAGAGGCATCCATCCACAGGGCCACCCTGCAGTGCCTATCCGAAGCTGGGAACCACACCTAGGGCCTCCATAAGAGAGGCTCTCCTTCTGTGAAGGGCCCTCTGGATTGAGAGTGTGCCACCAGAGCCAAGGGCTCCTCTGAGGTCACCACCTCACACAGCTACTGCCATACAGCCTCAGTGACCCCAGCTCAGCAAATGCTTGCTGCTTTCAACTTTCACTTCTTTGCTTTCAGGGGGAAAAAACAATAAAGGACTAGATAAATTTCATGAGTATAATTTGACAGCACTGTGATGATGTTTCTGTTTATGAAACTAAGAAGGAAGAATCTAGTTTTCACAAACAAAATCACATAGTTTCCCAGTAAAGTCCAGCCTGGAAACCTCCCACGGCCTTCACAGCAAGAGATGGCCCCTGCGGGACCTAGGACCACCGCCTGGTAAGAACACTGCCTGGAAGTCAAGTGTCCCAGCTCTGAGCCTCAAAGCAGTCGGGAAATACGTTCATTTAACAAGCAGTGCCAGCACATACTCACTGTCGAAAAAGAACCCTCGCCAAGAATTTTCCCAAACTTGAAGTCTTCAGGCCGTTTCTTTCGAGGCTGTGGTGGTGGCTGAGCAGGATGCTGCAGGGGGTTGGCAGTTGGCCGAGACTCGGCTGTGGTACCATCCATGATGGGGCCCTGCCTGCTGCCACCACTGGGAACACTGGGAGCTGTGCCAGACTCGGTCTGTGTTCTCACCATTGATGGGGATGGGCAGGCACATAACACCACGCTGGACTGGATGGGAACGGTGTCATACTGTGGACACAGAGGACAGAGGTTAAAACAAGGGGCTCTCTGGGCCTGGACATGTGACTTAAGTATAAGAACCACTTCAAGACACGGCCTATAGCATGGCAGCCCATCTGCCCTACTATGGCTTTGCAGCTGTTGCCCTTCCCTCCTCACATCTACCTGCTGACCCACCTCTTCCTCATCCGGCTCTCACCTCTCCTTTGGCTCTGCATGAGTTTCAGTTAAACTCCACAAAGCAAAGTTGACACAATCAAAGAACTGTGCATTTTTAGTTATGAAGGGAGTTGAATAGATAAGAGCAATGATTAAATATGTTTACAATACAGAAATTCCCAATGCTGATAAAATTATACTAAAGTAAGCATGCTCATACAACTACAGCTGGCACCTAAAAACCATTTGGCTGTTAAAATGTTTTTAGAAAGCAACTTGGCAATTGTCAACAAAGCAACTACAAGAACAGTTGTCAATGAGATACAGAAATATGAAAATGAAGAGAAATACAGTTAAGAATGGAAGTAAGTGGTGAGAAAGAATTGTATAGTGCTTAAAGCTAAATCAGCAATCCATACTAGGGGGCCCACACCCATAAAAGCCCCTTCTCCGCTACTGCTCCCAACATATCCTCATAGCTGATGACACTGACATAGCCATCACCAGACTGTGATAGAAATCAGGGCATGCAGCTGCTGGTCTTCAATACTCCTCCAACTAAAGAACTCAGGAGGGCACTCGACTTGGGTCAGTGTGGTTCTGGAACCCAGACTGCATATGAAAGCCAGGAGCCTCCCCAGCTGTCTCTTACCAGCACTATCAACGACCAAGCCACGCCCTTTGAAATACTAAAAACACTGATCTCAGAAAAGCCATGCTTCTACAATGACCTGTAAAAGTCAATCCATATGGTAAGAGGCTGAGTAAGATTGAGTAATTTTATTAATTCAAATAAACAAGGGAGTGTGAACATAAGCTGTTTTTATAATTGTCTGCACATTTATGAGAAGAGACAAGGGACCAAGGATTTAGCTCAGAAGAACTGTGCCTGCTCTGCAAGTGCATGATCCTGAGTTTGATCTCTGGTACTGCAAAAAAGAAAAAAGAAAAAAAAGAACAGGTAAGGATTTTCTCTCTGTGTAAATAGAGAATCATATAAAAAGAAAACCATGAAGAACCCAGAGCTCTGGAAAAGCAGTGACTCCTAAACACAGAAAAGACAGGTGGGTACATAGTAGCAAAGAATTAGGCACAGAATGACACTTTAGCCACCAAAGAAAAGAACTAACAGAGATACTCATTTTGAGATCACAAAATACATAACAAGAAAGAAACAAATGTAGACAGAACGTCTTGTGACCCAAATGACAAACACGGGGTGGAGAAGGAAGCAAGCAGATGGTGTGAACTTGTGGGTGCCTGGGCAGCCCAGCAATGCAGTGTGAGCCTTGGTTCCATGCACAAGGCCAGCCCTGGGAAGGCTAGCTCACCAGAAGGATACTCTGACAAGCTCTCAGCCAAGGAGCCATCATCAGGAGTTCTGCTCCATGGTCACACAAGTTCTCTTTTTCGAGTGCACTAAGATCATCATTATTCCAGATAAGGTGTAAGAATATATATATATAAATATGGAGTATAAAGGGCCAGGGATTTAGCTCAACTGATACTGCGCCTGCCTTGCAAGCACAAGGGCCTAAGTTCGATCCTCAAAACCACAAAGAAAAAAAAATATGGAGTATCAACACAATATGACCAACTAACTTTATAATAAATATCTAATACAATACAATCAGAAAGTGTAAGTTTTCACTTGTTTTTTAAATTGATTTTACTGGTACATTTTATATACATATTATGATCACAATCAACACTGAGAATTTGTACCAGTATATAACACAACTTAATTCTCAATTTTTCCCATTTCCCTGCCCACCCTACAACCCTTCCACCCCCTACACACATATATATATACGTATATATATAAAGACCTACATATGTATATATACATATATGTATGTTTGTATATATATATGTATATGTGCGTGTGTGTGTGTGTATATAAGCTTTGCTTACTTTTTTACTACCAAATTTTTCTTTCCTTTCTTTTCTTATCCCACCCCCTTTCCCTTTGAATATTTTCTATTTCATAATATCTATCATATATTTTAGAACTCATTTACATCTTCAGTTTCTCATACCAGGGAAAAGACACAGCATTTACACATCTGTGACCTATTTATTTCACTTATGAGTATGCCATCAAGGTACGTCCATTTGGGTATAAGTGACTCAAATTTATCATTTTTATGGCAGAGTAATACTCCATTTATTTATTTTTTTTAGAAAAGCCCACATCTTCTTTATCCAGTCTCCAGTTGATAGGCATTTGGGTTATTTCCAAGATCTAGCTATCATAAATTAAGCTACTATGAATATGGGTCACTGTAATACAGCACATGTTGCTGTAATATGAATCTTTTCATACTTTCGTGTATATATACCTAGCAAGGTCAAATGGGATTTCTAATCCTAATTTTTTGAGGAATCTCCACAATGATCTTCACAGTGGTTGCATAAGTCTACATTCCCACCAGCACTGGAGAAGGGTTCCTTTCTCCCTGCAGCCTCGCCAGCATTTGTTGTTGATTTCATGATAGCAACCATTCTTTGTGGAGTGAGATGGAATCTCAGTGTTGTTTTCATCTGCATCTCTCGAATGACCAGTGATGTTGAGCATTTCTTCATATGCTTCTTAGCTGCTTTTTACTTCTTCATCTGAATAGTGTCTGTTCATTTCAGGTGCACTGATTTCATTTTTGTATTGGATCTTTAAATTGGGGGGGGGTCTGATTTTTTTTAAGTTCTTTATATATTCCAGATAGTAGCCCTTTGTTCAAGAAACAGCTGGTAAAAAATTTTTCCCATATTGTTGGTTGTCTTTTTGCTCTGCTGGTGGTTTTCTTGTTGTGCAGAAGCTTTTTAATAAGATGAGATTGCAGTTGTTGATTCCTTCTGCTAGTTCTCATGCTGTAGAAGTTTGGTTCATAAAGTCTTTCCCTAAGCCACTGTCTCCAAGAGTTCTACCTAACCTGTTTTGCAGCTAGTTTAGTGTTCCTGTTTTAATATTTAGTTCTCTAATCCACTTTGATTTTAGTTTAATGCACGGTGAAAGAAATAGGTCGAGGGCTGGGGATTTAGTTCAGTGGTTCTGGAGCCTGTCTTGCAAGTGCAAGGGCCCAGGTTCAGTCCCCCGGTTAACCACATACAATACTGGGTGTGGAGACTCACGACCAGCAGCAATCAGTACCACATACCACAGTGCCAGGTGTGGTGGCTCACGCCTGTAATCCCAGCACTCAGGAGGCAGAGGCAGGAGGATTGCTGTGCTGTGAATTTGAGGCCGAGCTCAGGGCCAGCCTGAACTACAAAGCAAGACCTTGTCTCAAAAAAAAAAAAAAGAAAAAAGAAAAAAAGAAATAGGTCTAGCTTTAGTCTTTGGCATGCTGGAAATATTAGCCATAGCAATTAGACAAGAGAAAGAAATAAAAAGAATAAAGATAGGAAAGGAAGAAGTTAAACTGTCATTATTTGCTGAAGACATGATACTCTATATAGGAAATCCTAAAAACTCAACCAAAAAACTGCTAGACTTAATTGCCAAATTTAGTAGCATCTCTGAGATACCTTGACAAGGTCTACACTCCAAAATCAATACCTTTGTGGGCCGGGGATATAGCTCAGTGGTTCCGGCGCCTGTTTTGCAAGCGCAAGAGTCCAGGTTCGATCCCCGGTAACCACATACCTATACTGGGCGTGGAGACTCACGCCCAGCAGCAATCAGTACCACATACCACAGTGCCGGGCATGGTGGCTCACGCCTGTAACCCCAGCAATCCCAGCACTCAGAAGACAGAGGCAGAAGGATTGCTGTGATGTGAGTTGGAGGCTGAGCTCAGGGCCAGCCTGAACCACAAAGCGAGACCCTGTCTCAAAAAACCTTAAAAAAAAAAAAAAAAACAATACCTTTGTATACACAAACAACAGACTCACTGAGAGAGAAACTGGAGAGTCAATTTCTTTCACAATAGCCTCCCCCAAAATGAAATATCTAGCAAGCAATCCAACAAAGTGGGTGAAAAACCTCTATTCTGTAAACCACAGCACTCTGAAAAAGGAGACTGAAGAGGATATCAGGAAATGGAAAGACATTCTTTGTTCCTGGGTAAGAAGAACCAATATCATCAAAATGGCTACATTCCCACATCTACCATATAGATTCAATGCAATCCTGAGTGAAATCCCAACAGCATATTTCACAGAGCTAGAGGAAATAATCCAAAAATTCATCTGGAGCCACAAGAGACCTAGAGTAGCAAAAGCAATTCTAGGCAACAAAGACATAGTAGGGGGATATCATGATCCCCAACTTGAAACTATATTACAAAGCCACTGTGATGATTTTTTAAAAAAAAAAACAGCATGGCACTGGCAAAGTAACAGACCCAAGGATGAGTGGAATAGATTCGAAGATACAGAAACAACTCCAGATATGCTATGTCACCTCATCATTAACAAAGGAGCCAAATATCCTCAGTGGAGGAAAGATAGCATCCTTAACAAATGGTGCTGGAAAAACTAGATTTCAACATGCCAAAGACTATCTCTTTCATTTTCTACTGTGCTAAAAATAACAGGTATTTAAAGCAGTGAAATCTTTAGACTAGAAGTTTAATAGATTGAATGTGAAGCAAAATCCAAATGCTAGAAAGTAACCCTCATACACAAAACCTCTTTGATAATTATCCTTTGACTCCATACTAGAAACTCTGCTTAAGAAACTAAAACAGTATTTTAAAGCCACATTTATAAAGTATTCCCAAAGGAAGAAAAAAGAAAAGGAAGATAAGGAAGACAGAGAGAGGAGGGAGAGGAGGAAAGGAGGAGAAATACACAAAATTTTCCAGGGATAGAACGCTTACCTAGCATGTGCAAGGCCCTGGGTTTGGTCTCAGCACCCACGAGGAAAAAATCTCTACAGTTCTGAATATTATAGAAAAAGCTTAGGAGAGTCTAAAGTATAAGAAGCAGTGATTAGGCCAGGCATGGTGGCTCACACCTGTAATCCCTGCACCTGGAAGGCAGAGGCAGAAGGATTGCCTGAGTTCAAGGTTAGCCTGGGCTACATAATGAGTCCAGGGCCAGTCTGAACTACAAAGCAAGACTCTTTTTCAAAAAAAAAAAAAAAGCATTGATTAAGTAAATCACAGTCTATACATTTAATAAAATACTATGCAACACTTAAAAACAGATTAATAGAAACATGACTACACAATGGGTAAATCTGGATTAATCTGGATTACGTAGCTCTTTCCTCTTCTGGGAACTTTTCTGTAAACTTGAAATTATTTAAAAGTGAAATAAACATATAAAAGTACCAATATACTCAATATAAGGAGGAAAAATAGATAATTAGTGATTTTCATCATGATGGGATATTTTTATTCTTCTCATTAAAAAGTAACTAGCTATTATAAGTTCTATGTACAATCATACAAACTGTTTGCATTATCATTTTTCCCTTTTTTGTTTTTCTTTGATTTTCTGACTATACATGCTACCAACTTTTACTCTGATTTTCAGCTGGCATCCTCCATCTCAATTAACTCACATCAAAAGAACTGGGTCTTTAAAGCAGCAGAATTGAGGGCAAATAAATATATTTATAAAGCTTTTCATATTTAGAAATTTTCACTGTCCTGAATTGTGTAATTATTTTATAAAAATAAATATTGGCATACCAACAGAAAACTAGGGAGATAATAAAGTGTCAAATAGGGGCCGGGGATTTAGCTCAGTGGTTCTGGTGCCTGTCTTGCAAGCGCAAGGACCCGGGTTGGATCCCGGTAACCACACACAATACTGGGTGTGGAGACCCATGCCCAGCAGCAACCAGTACCACATACCACAGTGCTGGGCGTGGTGGCTCATGCCTGTAATCCCAGCATTCGGGAGGCAGAGGCAGGAGGATTGCTCTAATGTGAGTTTGAGGCTGAGCTCAGGGCCAGCCTGAACTATAGTTTCAAAAAAACCTAAAAAAAAAAAAAAAGTCAAATAAATCAAGTTTTAAAATTAAAAAGCATAAGAATATTAATTTGGCAAAACTGTTACAAATATAGAGCTATAAAAGAGATAAAAGTAGTTGTTAAAGTAGCAGGATTAAAATAAATAAAGTACCAGGATTATGAATTACTCTGTATGCTATCCTTTTTATACATATGTATCATATTTTTAATAAATCAGCAACAAAAATCAAGATGAATACAACTTGGCATTAAAGTAGATGAGTGGCCTCTAAGTAGAGTAATTCCGCACACTCAATAAGCTGAACTAGCACTAGGATGAGCACAGTCCCCTAGATGTTCACTGTGGATATTCATCACTGGGTTCACTGAAACTCCCCATGACCTCTTTCATGAGTCCCAAAGCTCAATGACAAAAGCCTTCCTTGAGTGTGATGCTCAATGCACAGCCAGATACACAACACTTCTAGATGGCCTGGGCTCCCAAAGAGCACCACTTACTTTGGGAAGCTACTATTTTCTTTTTTTGTTTTGTTTTGAGACAGTCTCACTTTTGTAGTTCAGGCTGGCCAGAATTCACTATGTAGCCCAGGCCAGCCATGAACTCACAGCAATCCTCCTGCCTCTGCCTCCCAGTGCTGGGATTACAGGTGTGAGCCACCACACCTGATATTGTGGTGTGTGGTGCTGACTGCTGGGATTAGGTATTACAGCACTGTTGAGAATTGGTCAGGCCATGCCTTGGGCCACCATCATTGTTCCTCAAGCCAGAAAGGGGACAACAACCCCACTACACCTGACCTACTAAATCTACCTGGGAATGTTTGCAGGCCTTGCTTAAATTCCTTGGTGTATCCAAACTCCTGCCAAGCCCAGGGTCAACAGGCAAGAGAAAGAACACTGACAACATGGTAAATGCTGTCCCCCATGTTGGGTTCAGCTGCTTCTCCACAGGTGAGGAGAATCTGGTTTCCAGCCGAGGGGCAAGCTAGCCTTTGATGGGGTTAGCAGTCAACCATGGCACACACATCGAAAGAAGCCTCAATTTAGAGATTCAATAAAATAGCCTATTTCCTTAATAAATGACAAATGCCTTCCTGAGCGAAATCTCAGAAACACATTTTTAAATAACAGAATATGATAGGCTAACTTAGGACTTGGAAAGCCTAGCTGCATCAATGTACTTCTTGACACAAACCAAATTTAGCAAAGGTGCCAAAAGAGCTGTCACTTGGAAATTCAGTTTTTGTTTTTTGTTTTTTGGGGGTCTCTCTTTGTAGTTCAGGCTGGCCCTGAGCTCAACCTCCAACTCATATCACAGCAATCCTCCTGCCTCTGCCTCCCAAGTGCTGGGATTACAGGCATGAGCCACCACGCCCAGCACTGTGGTATGTGGTACTGATTGCCGCTGGGCATGAGTCTCCACACCCAGAACTGTATGTGATTACCGGGGGATCAAACCCCCGGCCCTTGCGCTTGCAAGATAGGCGCCGGAACCACTGAGCTAAATCCCCGGCCCTGTTTGTTTTTGTTTTATAGTCCTGGGACCAAACTCAGCCTGGAGCATGGTGGACAAGTGTTCTACTACTGAACCATACCCCCAGCCTAGCATATAAGTTCTTGGCCCAGACACAGTACAACATTGCTTTGTGATGAAAGAGAAGACTTCAGTCCTACAAGGTACTGTAAGTGACATCCAAAAGCAATGAGTTGCCATCTAGCCAGCCAAGATAGCAAAGCAAAAAAAAAAAAAAAACAGGGTGCTACAGGCAGGAGTTATCTGCATGAACAGAAAGCAAGAACGCACTGAAGAACTAAGCCTCACATCCCAATCAAAATGGCTATTATGGGACAGATAACCCTGGTATCAAATCCCCTATGAAGGACATAAAGCAGCAAAGATGCTCATCCTGTCATCAAAAACACTTACCAAGAAAGCCATTTGCAGTCCAGACTTCCTGACTGTTGATTTTAACAAGAATTCTAGCCCTATGAATTACCCTCAAAGACAGACAACTGGACACAGGCCTGATGGGCTATGGTTTATAAGTATTGTGTCTGAAGGGCCTTTTTTTCCCCCTTTAAATGTAGTTTCCATGGTTACAATAGGCCTCAGGAACTGATTTCCCCCAGGAGCAGTACCATTTGAAAGGCCAGTCTACACCTGACCTGGGATCAGCCAGCCCCTCTTCTAGGCTCCAAGCAGGCAGTGCAGCCCATAGACCCAGACCACACAGTAGCTGCGGGCTAGAATGTGGGGCTTACATTTTAAGAAACCACAGGGCTATCTTAATGAGACTCAACAGCAGACACTGGCAACACTGACTCTGAAGGAAGCAGAGCATCAATAGGCACAAACTCTGCCTGTTTCCTTTCCAGTACCTATCCACACATGGCACAGTGTCATAGAAGACACACAGACAACTTAAGCAGGTGTGAGAAGACAGGATATACCTGAGAGCTAAGATTTGAAGGATAGGAAATATGTATTTTGTTATTATTGGTGGGGTAGCAGAGAATGAAAGTCAGTTCGTTAAGAGTCACAAAGGAGACATTTCAACGCAGCTATTTGCACTAAGAAACTTAAGCCTCAGAAGTGCCATGCAATGTTGACAGTTTCAATGCAGAGGACTCTAAACATCACTCCCCAAATACCTTGTTAGTCTAGATGTGCCACGGAAGTTCCTCTTCCCAGGAGTGTGCACACATCCAGTCCATAAGCAATAACTGTGAGAACAGGCAGCTGGCTGACCATTCCTGGTCCTTGGGCTATCTTGGATGGGGCTTATCCTGGGAGCAGCCAAGCACTACAACACCATGAGCTCCTGATCCCTAGAAACTGGTGTCCCAGCATATATTCTATCCCGGGGCTCTAAAGTGGGGCAGTCTGGTAATGACTGAAAGTATTTTGGCTTGTCATAACTGAAAGAGGAAGAAAGCATTTTCAGCATCTAGCAGGGAAAGGCAGGGACACCTGAATGCAAACACCTCACAAGAAAGAGTGGATTCCAGAGTTAATATGTCCTGCTAAGAACTCTGCTCTGGTCTCACACATCCTGTCCTTCCCCTCTGTAAGAGTTTCCAGTCACCCCTTGGACATCTCTGGTGGTTCTGCAGTACCTTGCACTAGGCAGTTACCTCTTGTATCATCAGAAAGTACAACCACAGCCTCTGGGACTGTTGAAAGGGAGAGTTGCTATTTAGTCTGAGAGTCTAAGGCACTAATTGGAAAGCATAAAGACTTAGTTCAAGGGCCGAGGATTTGGCTCAAGTAGTACCCCGCCTACTTTGGAAGCACAAGGGCCTCAGTTGGATCCCTAGCACCACACACACACACACACACACACACACACACACACACACACACACATCTTAGTTCTGCAATATACACACTATAAAATGGCCATGAGATTCTCAGTAAAGTGTGTGATTTCAAATTGGGAGATAAAATGGAACAAACTGGGCAAGGACAAGCATAATACCAAGGTCACTTTGGGTCCTCAAAGCCTACGAGAGTCCAAGGTAGGAGGGGGACCAAACTAAGGAGGTTACAGAACCATAGGAGGAAAGCCACATGAACCTGACCCCTTCAGATCCAGAGAGGAGGGCTGAGGCATCACCACCATTCCCTTAGCAACAAATGCCAATCTAGCAAAGATGCTACAAACCCAGGGTCTGGGCAAAACTGTCCTCCTGATGAGCAGTTGGACCATCACTCCTCTTCTCACCAAGTCAGTGTGGGAAGATACCTAAGGCCTTTGTTGGAGGAAACAGCACCCCAGTGCCAGCCCTCTCCTCCTGGTTCAATTTCTC
Organism: Petromus typicus; assembly: GCA_004026965.1. NCBI lineage: Eukaryota > Metazoa > Chordata > Mammalia > Rodentia > Petromuridae > Petromus > Petromus typicus. The sequence continues at coordinate 2,352 of PVIR01014359.1, read as the reverse complement.
TTGGACTCCTAGCTTGTCTAGTCCCACATGGGTCTTGGCTGGAACTCCTCTTGACAATGATGTTTCCAAACGGCAGCCTTTCACATTTCACTTGCTATACGTTTATGGCCAATTAGCTGGGCATGGAAGTACATGCCTATAAGCCCTGGACTCAGAAGACTAAGCTAGGAGAATCGCTGTGAGTCCAAGGCCAGTCTGGGCTACATAATAAGATTAAGACTAGCTTGAACTGCATAGTGAGACCTGACTCAAAAAAATAGTAAGACCTTGTCTCAAAAAGAAAAGAAAAAGAAAGTATGTTCGGTAATGTCTCTGATTTAAGAAATTTTTTTCAGCAAAGAAAAAAGCTCTCAGCACAAAGTGAGAATGATAAACACATCTAGGAAGCCAGGTCTGGTTGCTAAGGAAGAATATCCAATTCTTTCATCATATAGCAAGCCACTAATTACAGAAGACTTTGCTACTGATACCTGCCTGAAACCATTAGCAAGTCATGAGTAGGTGCACTATGCTTTGGAGCCTGAGCTGCTAAACCAAGCCTGCTTCAGTTTGGTGGACATGAAGCAGAAGGCTCAGCCAGACAGGACAAAGGCTTGGTGCATGCTAATAAGACGGGAAGAAGTCTAGGAGGAAGAAGGCCACACACACCAGCATAGAGCACTTCCATTGCACAGTCATCATATCTCCTTCCACCTTGGGATTCAGCTGTTCTCAGCCTAGGAAATCTCTCCAACCTGTACTCCACTCCATTCAATAGGCATAGCTGTTGTTTGCACAGTTCATAGCATACTGCAACTCCCAGTCTACAGTTCTGAAAGGCTTCAGGGGAGATCCAGGACTTATAGCATACCCAGTGGATATGGCCCACAAATGGAGTGACTTCTACAAGCACATCACACTCTCCAAGGCCCCGGGTTTTTGTTGTTGTTGCTGTTAATTCACAAAAACATATTCATTCATTTTACTCATCAAAGTTTCTAAAATGAAGTAAAATAACTGCAGTATTCATCCAGTTACCTAGCAAATATGTTCATTATGCTAGCAATGCTCTAGGGACAGAGTCAGAAGTCAGATATGCCCCTGCACATATTCAGCTGAACTCCTATTCCACAACCATGCATTTACAGTGTTAGTAGGGTGGCTATGCAGACCTAGATAGGTGCTAGAAGGACCCAGGGCAGAACCATGGCTGTTAGGAGGGCCACAAGCACAGGCTTGGCCATTGTGCTTAGGCCAAGCAAGGACAGAACTGCTTGGACAGCACTGTGATGATTGTGACAGCTGGGGGGGGGGAGTGGGGGACAGAGAGAGAGAGAGAGAGAGAGGGCCAGTGACACAGACATGAAGTATAATTAAAACTAAACATATACCATATATTTAAAAGTTTCAACTTCCCTTAAGGTTTCAAATTCTTCCTGCAACAGGAAGAAAAACTAGTCACTTTGAAATCAAAATGGCATGTAGAAAGAACTCTGTATTTTTGAAGTGGTAACAACAGATGATATAATATAGACTCACATCCATACCTGTCACATGCTCTATATATAACAGCAGAGCCTGTTCTAGTAACTGACAGCAGTCCCATCCATGTAAAACCAAGACAGTTCCCACAGGTCCATGATTTCCACTGAGCACTAGTCACATGGCCTGTACTGCTCAGACACTGGACAGAAAACAAAGAACAAAACTCTAGGCCCTCAAAAAGCTACATTGGAGGGCCGGGGATTTAGCTCAATGGTTCTGGCGCCTGTCTTGCAAGTGCAAGGACCCGGGTTCGATCCCCGGTAACCACATACTTATACTGGGTGTGGAGACTCATGCTCAGCAGCAACCAGTACCACATACCACAGTGCCAGGAATGGTGGCTCACGCCTGTAATCCCAGCACTTGGGAGGCAGAGGCAGGAGGATTGTGGTGATAAATTTGAGGCTGAGCTCAGGGCCAGCCTGAACTACAAAGCGAGACCCTGTCTCAAAAAAACCTAAAAAAAAAAAAAATCTACATTGGAGAGGAGGACAAGACTATTTGAGTAGGAGCAGTGAACATTCAAAACAATTACAGACTCTCTTTCAGGGAAAGTGATACCTAAGCAAACATTTGGGGAGGGGAAAAGCCCCAAAGACCTCTGCAGAGTTTTTTTGTTTGTTTGTTTGTTTTTTTGAGACAGGGTCTCGCTTTTTGTGGTTCAGGCTGGCCCTGAGCTCAGCCTCAAACTCACATCACAATCCTCCTGCCTCTGCCTCCCGAGTGCTGGGATTACAGGCGTGAGCCACCACGCCCGGCACTGTGGTATGTGGTACTGGTTGCTGCTGGGTGTGGGGTCTCCACACCCAGTATTGTTATGTGGTTACC
>PVIR01014358.1:0-40412 GCA_004026965.1 Petromus typicus | reverse complement strand
CCTCCTGCCTCTGCCTCCCGAGTGCTGGGATTACAGGCGTGAGCCACCACGCCCGGCACTGTGGTATGTGGTACTGGTTGCTGCTGGGTGTGGGTCTCCACACCCAGTATTGTTATGTGGTTACCGGGGAATCGAACCCGGGCCCTTGCGCTTGCAAGACAGGCGCTGGAACCACTGAGCTAACTCCCCGGCCCTACTTGGCATCATCTTATAACTGATGGGTTGATTTATCATGATGCTTTGCTATTTTCCTTAAATTATTCTTTCCCTTTTTCTGTTTGCAATCCCATCTTCTATATCCGATTTTCAGGATTCACTTTCATTCGTCCTATTTTTCGAACTATCATTGGAGTGTTTCTTCTCCTGTAAATCTATCTGAAGCTGCTTTACAGATTCCATTACTTTTGTAATGTGTTATTCTATCATGTTCACGATCTCTTCTCTAGTATTATTAACCTTATCTCCCACTTTGGACACTATCTCTGTTTTTATCTGAGAAATTATTTCTGATTTCCATTTTACTAGATCCCCTTTTGTTACCAGCTCAGAAAGCCATGGTATTTGAACTTCAGTTTTCTCTGTTCCCTTTTTCCCTGGATTACCCTGTAGTGATGATCTCTGTGTCTGGATTTTTGAATTTTTTCTCATTTCTATTTTTTTGTTGTTGCTGGTGGTTTTTGTTTCATTTCCAGCCTGCTAACTGGGCAATATTTAATGAAAGTCTCTTTTTTCTTATTATTACAAACTCCTAGGAGATGAGTGCTTCCTCGGTTGTCCTCCTTGGATCTGTAATGGCCCTTAAGTGATCTCAGTTCTGGAACATCAGGCAGGTACTTAAACAGAGCAATCACATCACCTCAGCTGACATAATATAATCAGTATCATCAACAGTGTCAAACACAGCACAGGAAATCACAAGCTTTGAAGATTACTATTCTGAAAACTTTAACCTCATGCATTAGATCTGTGACCATAAACCAAAATTTGGAACTAACCATAAATATGTTTATGACATACAGATCTTTCAATATAGCAGCACTACCTTTGGAGAATAAAGAGTGATGAGGGAGTTGAGGGGACAGAGAGATAGATGGAGAGATAGAGATTAGAAATAGGGTCAGATAATACATAAAGATCACATTTGCCCCAGGAAACTGATAGAGGCTAGAGGACAAAAGAGGCAGGAGAGATAAATGTAAAACAGAACAGACTACCAACAGTAGGACCATTATAACCTGTACTCACCCTCCTATAGTAGTACAGAAGAGAGAGTAGGGAAAACTGAAATGCATTAACTTCTGGGAACTGATACTGACTAGAAGACAAGAGAGGATGAAGGAACAGAAGAAGAACAGAAGTATCCAGCAGCAACAGCCTATTGGATACTTCTATTGAACAGCCTAAGAGGAGACTATTTTCCCTCTCCTGTAAAAATAAGAGCAGTTGAGAGAAGAAAAAACCCAAAATCGGACGGACTCAGCAACAAGAGAGTACAGCAATAAAGAATGAGAGGTTCAAAAAAAGGAAGAAAAAAACAACAGCAAAAAAAAAAAAAAAAGCCAAAAACACTGCCAAAAAACCCCATGCCACTATGGATCTGTTGTCTCCTGTAGATAGTATGGGCATAACATGCAGATTGGAATTGACCAGTCACAGGGAGACAGCCACAATCCCTTGTCTAGATTCTGGCTATAATTCCTGAGTTGAGCTCAGTGAACTCCAGCAGGCTTGAATTGTGCAAGAGTGCAGGATCCTACAGGTGGAACTGACTCCACAAACTCACCAAAGGCCCTAGTCAACAGGATTTCTTCACTCATCTCCTAGGAGTTTGTAATAATAAGAAAAAAGAGACTTTCATTAAATATTGCCCAGTTAGCAGGCTGGAAATTGGCCTGAGTGCTGACTTTGTCCTTCTATTCTAAGTGCCTCGGAATCCTGTCACTCCAGGAAGATCCTGGTCTCAGAGTAAGTTCTACCAATAATATTTATTCCCACATAGTCTTTCCCAGGATAGCTACTTTTAAAAATCACTCATCTCTAGAGTTATCACATTTTAAATTGCACCATAAGATTTAGGAAATAATTACATTCAGCATTTGAGAAAATGTAAAATTCTAAAATTTCCTTCTTCCATAGTTTTCAAAATAAGGTTTATCACTCAGTCAACAAATGTGTATAGTTCTGTGTATTACAAGATACAAAGCAGTGAGTGAAAGAAATTCTTGTCTCTTTGGAGGTAACCTGCTCATTGAGACAGACAGACACTGACATACACAGACAGGTGTACACACACACACACACATACACACACACACACACACACACACTTTTTCAGTGGGTGTTTTTTCCTTGTGGCAGATATGGCAGAGTCACGCACTGAAAGCCTCTGCCTAGGTCCAGCACTGCTGCCACACTTATTCAATGTGTGCAGACAAGCAGATGGAGCCTCTGTGGTCTCCTACCATGCTGGCTGTGTGAGAGCTTGGGGCCCGAGTGCTGTGTCTGAGTCCATGAGTTTTAATGGTTATGCAGCAAGTTCCCATGGGTCACTCACACCTTGACACAGATGGTGAATGTGACAGTAGGTACAAAGAGAGTGAGCTGAGTGATATAGGACCACTTTCCTGTCCGGCTATAAACAGTAAGGATGGGGAGACTCCCAAGGAAATGTCCAGGGGCTGGAAATCTTCATAGGACGGGCTGAGTTACTTCTGGGTCAAGGTGTAACTTCATGCTGTTCAGAAGTTTTTTCAAGGTAAAAGCACCTGTCATGTTTCCATGTGAAGTGGTCAGTAAACCTTTGGTTTTCATTTCCCGTGTGATTTTGCTTTGTTTTCTTGTTTTATTTTGCTTTACAATATCTGTTATCAAATCTAGGGCCACTGAGCTACATCTCCAGGCCACCCTCTCACCCGTTTTGAGACAGGGTCTCACTAAATTGTTCAGGTTGGGCTTGAACGTGCCATCCTCCTGCCTCAGCCTCCTTAGGTGCTAGGATTATAAGCATGCACGCCCATACCTGGCTCATTTTGTTCTTAATAGGAAGACTTGAGTGTCTGAATGTACTCGAAGCCAAGTATGAAAACCAGATGATTTCCAGGCCTTGCTTTTAGGCCTAATATGTAGACAAGTCTGCCACCTCTTGACTGACAGACAAACATTGACAGCACTACTTTAGGGCTGAGACTAAAGCTGAGAGCACCACTTGAGACTGCTCATCTCTCCTGAACTTTTCTGTGCTGCTCAGAACCAAAAGTAATTTTATGTAGAAACAGTCAGTGACCCATATTGAGGAGGCCTTCACAGGTGAGTCTGCCCCTCTGTCCGGGTTATAAAGGAGGACTTCAAACATTCATGCTCAGCGACCCTGTGAGACTCCAGAATCAGGATGTGGCGAAACAGTGACATCTAGTGGCAGGCTATGCAGATTGCTGAGGCTAGAACTCACGCATGGTTCCAGATGCTGACTTTGTCCTTCTATTCTAAGTGCCTCGGAATCCTGTCACTCCAGGAAGATCCTGGTCTCAGAGTAAGTTCTACCAATAACACTTATTCCCACATAGTCTTTCCCAGGATAGCTACTTTAAAAAATCACTCACCTCTGGAGTTATTGCATTTTAAATTGCACCATAAGATTTAGGAAATAATTACATTCAGCATTTGAGAAAATGTAAAATTCTAAAATTTCCTTCTTCCATAGTTTTCAAAATAAGGTTTATCACTCAGTCAACAAATGTATATAGTTCTGTGTATTACAAGATACAAAGCAGTGAGTGAAAGAAATTTTTGTTTCTTTGGTGGTTACCTGCTCATTGAGACAGACAGGCACTGACATACACAGACACACTGTACTGACATACACAGTACACAGTACTGACATACACAGTACACACACACACACACACACACACACACACACACATACACACAGCTCACAATCATTATGGTATTTGATAATAGGGAAGGGAAAATGTATCTACGGTGTCTTTCTTCTTTATTAATATGTAACTAATATACAGTAATATATGCTTATCTTAAGCTTGGTGTTTTTGTTTGTTTGTTTTTGGGTCTTTTTTTAGTTTTTTGAGACAGGGTCTCACCTTATAATTCAGGCTGGCCTCGAACTCACAGTAACCCTCCTTCCTCTGCCTCCTGAGTACTGGGATTACAGGCTTAAGCCAAGATCTAGGCATTAAGCTTGCTTTATCTTTGTGATAAATTTAGCTGTCACTACAAATCAAGATATAAAAACAGTTTCAGTTAATCAAAGTCTCTCATCTCCCGTTCCCTTTTCCCCACAATGGTAACCACTATCTGACTCCTGTCACTATATATTTATTTAGCCTGTGCTACAGACTTCTTTGTCTTTTGTACTTGTTTGTGGTACATAGTGATTACATTAACTGTGGGAAATGAGTACATGTGAATAACACATCTTAGTTCCTATTACATCCTCCTTCCTCTCCCCCTGCTTGCTATCCTCCCTCCCTTTATCTCTTGGCCCTTTTCCATTTGCAAAAATGTATCTCCCTGTTTCCTGTTATCTATGCATGAAAACAAGCCTCCTTCTGGCTTATGGGGCCACCTATTACCACGTATTCCTTTGAGTCTCCTTGAGCTTCCAGAAACTGCAGCAGTTCTGTGCTCATCAGGAAGGCCAGGCCTCACTGAGGAAGCAAGGAATAGTGGCAGATATAAAAACTTCACATCCCTCCTTTGCCCAGGTTGATGTTCCATAGTCTCCAAAGACTTCACTCTCAAAGAGCAATTTAAAAGATAAAAAGATTTAAAGTGTCAAGACATCGATAGAAAAACATGAAACTGTTCACAGGATTCTTCAGGGTTTGAGCCTCTAAGCAGCAGCAGAGGCCCACTGTCCGTGAACCCAGAGCTGGAAATCCTCTTCCAACCCAGGTCTACCAGTGCAACATTGCTACCAGCAGTGTGGAGAGTTCCAGTTGCACCAACCTGTCACCACCATTTCATATTGTTTAACCACCAGCAGAGAACTGTGCTAGCAACTCACTGTTGTTGTATCTCATGGTGTATCACATTTCCTTGGTGACTAGTGATGGCAAAAGGTCTGTTTTCTAATTTGACATCTTGTTTTGTTCAAACTTTGGCTCACTTTTTAATCTTTATTTTTTCTTGATTTGTAGGATGTGTATTTTGTGCATTATTTTGATGTACACATTGCAGATATCTTCTTTTGGTCTGTACATTTTACTCCTTTTATAGTATCTCTTGATGAACAGTAGATATTAATTCTAATGAAATCTAATTTATTTGTTATCTTGATGTGATCTTTTTGGCTATTATGGGCCATTTTGATATAAAAAGCTCTCAAAGGGCCTAGCATTTTTAAAATAGTTGGGTCATAATTCCTTAAGTTACTAGGATGAAAGAATTATGGCCATCTAAAATGAAGCGAGGCCACTTTGGTTTGGGACAAACCAGATTCATAATGTTGTGCTGTGTTTTTCCTAACAAAATGAAGAAGAATCTTTAGTTTCCCTTCATATATCCTGCCTCAGTAGTATGCCTCGTGGATATAGTCACTAACTGAATTCCTATCAAAAGTTGTTGCATCGAGAACTTTTTTGGGAGACCATGAATGTCAAGATCATTCATTGCACAGATTTTCATCTTCTTTATTGCCACCATTCTTTATGATACTTACCTCTGTGGTTATTTACCAAGCCATCCAAAAGCTATTGCTTCTGTCCTTAGGAGAACTGCTTCTAACTCATGGTTGAAAGAAATGACTGAGACAACATTATAGTTCTTTGAAAATCAAGGGAAAGTTGCCTAATATGAGGGGCCTATATAAATATATTCAGAATATATGTACATATAACATAACTACTGGATAATATTTATTATAATACACTTATATTCTAGTTTATGACTTTTTCTTTGAATGTTTTTTGATTAGCAGATATTCTTAATTTTAATATAGTCAGACTTATCCATCTTCTTATTTCTGCTTAGTCTTTGTGGTTAAGAAATGCCTTTCCCAAGAGTCAGGCCTTCTCCTATATAATCTTCTAAAGTCTACCTAGTTTTGCTTTCACATGTAGTTCTTGTGTTAGTCACCTGGGTCTGCTAAAAGAAGTGCCACATTCTGCCATTCCATTCAAAGCCTGAAGGGTCTCCTCCACAGCCTGATTGTACTCCAGAGCCAATACTTTCCCTTTTGCCTTTCTGAATTAACTGACTTTCAAGATGTGTGTACTTACATAAAAGAGCCAGAATCTTTCTTCCTTCTTCAGAAAGAGAGGGTGGTAAAAATGGAACTGAAAAACTATAGTGAGTAGGTTATTTTATTTATATTCAAGTCTTTATTGATGTATTATGAATACACAACATCATCGCATTCAACATTGAGAGTTTGTACCAGAATATGACATGACTTGATTCTCATTTTCCCCTTCTCCCACCCACCTTGCAAACCCCCATCCCCTATATACATAAGCTTTGCTTCCTTTTTTTTATTACTAGCATAGTCTTTTCCCCCTCGTTATTTACCCCTACACCCTCTTTCCTTTTAAATATTTTATATTTCACAATATCAGCTATATATACCAGAACTCATTTACGTCTTCATTTTCTCATACCAGAGAAATGACAGTATTTTTAAAAATAAATAGCAATGCATCAACTGGAACTCATATAGGAAAACTCAACATGAACTCTACCATGCGCACTTTCTAAGTGTTCTGGTGAAGATTAGGAGATGTATGAGCACTGGATTTTGAGTCTGCGGATGAAAATAAACCAAGATTCTTTCTGCAGATGGAATGAAATTAAGGTGCAGCTGCAGTTTCATCTAGCATGGCACAGGCTGCTGTGGTTCACCATCTCCCCATAGAAACGGTTCCCAGAAAGAACAAAGGGTATAACACTTAGAGGAAGATAAAGACCGCGAGAACTTCACTTAATTCCTGTTGTGATGTGATAAAACATCTTAAACTAGAGAATGAAAAGCAAGATCAGCCTTTTCAGGGAAACTAACATCTTCAACCAAAGAAAAACCTTTGATATTTCAAGAAAGTCTTAAACACATAGATAGCAGATCTGAATCACACACATACTTGAAAAATATTCTCAAGCACATCAGAAAATGTGAATCTTAGTCACTCAGTATTTGACCACACAGTATTCTCCAAAACGATTTCATGTATGAAAATCTTAAACAAGGATTGAAGGAAGAAAAGTCAAAATTGGTGAAGCACATGAAAGTGAAGGAATATCTCCTTTGGCAGTTAAAACTAGTTAAAATGGATAGATCAAAGAATGATCTGTCTTAGTTATAGCTGTTGAGAAAGAAGTGGAAGAGCTGGGGCCTTTGCTGTACGAGTTAAGTCACTGGGTCTGAAGAGTACGAAACAGCCCTATGAAGTTCATGGACCACTGTGGGTCAGATGACGGAAGGTTACATTGTAACAGAAGTGAGGCATTCATAGATGTTTAATTCATAACTTCATTCTCAAAATATCTTCTTCTTCCAGTACTGAGATGTGAAACTTATGCCCTCGTATGCTCTCTACCCCTGAGCCATACCTCCAACACCTTTCCAAGTATATCAGAGAAAGATGACTTAATGAAAAGATACACATTTGAAAGGGAAGGCAGTAGCCATCATAGCTCAGAATAACATATACTGATCATCAATTTAATATGTACATAACATATAATTTAAGTTCTAAATAAACTTAGATTTTGGATAAAGTTACCAAAGAAAACTTGACATTTAAAGAAGTAGTAAAAGGTGGATATGGCTTCATATGCTTGTAAACCCAGCAGCCTGGGGGACAGAGGAAAGAGAATCTCAAGTTTGAGCCAAGCCTGGGAGACTTAGCAAGACCTGTGTCAAAAATAAGAATTAGAAATGATGAAATTGAAATAGGAAGATACTAATAATTTGGTTGAAAGGAATATGGAAGAAGAAATATTTCTCATAGTGTATGAGAGTATAAAACTGCTACAACTTCTTGGGAAAACTGTCTTGGTCTTAACAACTTGAGATGAATTTGTGTCTAGCCTGTGACCCCACAGTTAGTTGCATTCCTTGGTGTATGTCTAGAGTATGTTGCTAGGCAAGTGGCATGTACAGGAATGTTCAAAGCAGAATAGAGGCTGATAGTCCCAAAAGGGAAGCAATCTTAATGTCACCAAAAATAAAATTAATCAACTGTGACATACAATGAATATCCTCATGGCAATGTGACACGACTAAAAATAACATAGATAACTTTTATAAGTGTAACACTGAGTGAAAGAAGCCAGAAATGACGAATGCACACTGAACTATTTGAGGAGGAAAAGCTAACTATTTGAGGAGGTAGTGAGGTGACTTCGAAAGGTCTAGCATTGCTCTGCCTGGACTTGGCTCTTCCTTATCAACGAATATACTTTAGTCATAACTCACTGAGCTATCGTGCCAATTTTTTGTGTGTTTTTCTATATATGTCTATCATGCTTTACAATCATATTGTTTGTAAAAGTGTAGACTATCCAAAAAAATTAAAGATTTAATTAGAAAATGCTCTATAGGATTTTAACTATTAGATAAAACTGGAATTTAAGCAGATGGCATAATGTAAAAATTGTTAGGACTAACTCCCAAATATCCACATAGAATGGCAAAGTAAATTCAAAGGATTTTAAAAATCATGCAAGATCTCTCCTTTTCTCCATCTGCAGCCTCCCAACCCTCTTCAGAAAACTTTATCTGATCAATTCTCTCCCTTGAACTGCCACCAGTTCTTTAAGATTACTATAAAAGTAGTCATAATAATAGAATTTAATCCAGCTGACATAATCTCAACCTACCCCTGACTTCACTTGAGTGTTTTTAGGAATGAACATATTCTGCTATATGCAATGTACTTTACAATGTAGAGCCCGAGTACTGCAGTTTCATAAATTAATAAGTATGCATTTTAATAGCTATGTATTATAGTTCACACTTCAAGTGTATTTCCTTTATCTTCTTAAGTGCAAGAGGCATACACGGAAATCATTAAAAGCACAGACTCTGGAAGCAGATTAGCCAAGGCTCAGGTTCCAGTTCTGCTGCTCGGTGAGCCAGCCACATGTCCAAGCCTGTCCCCTCGGCAGGGAACCTGGGGCATGTGAATAGTGCACAGGACTGTGCTAAGGACCAAACAAGCTAGGAGGTATAAGAGGCTTGACATACTGTTTACCTCCAGGTGAAAACTCAGTAACTTCATACGATTGCTACATGTCATCCCTAGAAACTCTAGAAATTAAACTAGAGGAGGAAATCTTTTGTTTGTGGGATTAGCACATGAAACTGGAAGGCATGCGGTACTAATTTCCCATCTTTTTATCAGAAAGCCCAGAAACTGATAGTATATCAGGCGATACAAAATTCAGATCACAATGAGCTATAATCTGGTAAAAAAGGATTGTAGTGTTGTCAAGTATTAAAAAACATCTGAAAGCATTGAGCTATTTAAAAATCTCTGAAGGATATTGCGGAAGGGGTTGTACTACTCAAAGTTAACAGAGATGAGTAGGAGGACAATATTTAAAGTTACTAAGGAACCTCCCTATGGCGAGACCGTGTCACAGGTAAAAATAAAAGCTCTGATGAAAACTTCACAACAATGCGTGGGAAATGTGACCTGGATCTTTAGTAGATTCAAAGGTCACGTTTGTCTTCATGCTTTCCTTCACAGTGAGGGAAATTTGGCAACGTCCTCTGGCAAAGACTAGTAGGGACTCAAAGAGGAAAGGAGGAAGCGAAGGAGAGGTACAGAAAACACAGGTCCCGAGTGAGCACCAGCCCCCTCGTGCGGGGGTCTCCGCCCATTGTCTACACCTATTCCCACTTCCTGGCTGGAGGAAGAACTTCATGAAACAACATGTTATGGCTCAAGTAGGAGATCAGGAGGCTGGGAGATAAGGGAGAATTTACCTATATCTGCTTTAGCCCTTTTCAAGCTGTGAATGAATCCTATCTGAACAGAAATGCTAGCCCAAGTCCTAAAGTTTAGATATCAAAGAAAGGCTGATAGAGCTGAACTAATGCAATGCGTAATTAAACAGAAAACAGCAGCTTGAAAAAATACCGATGATGTACTTATAACATGCAGCCCTTCCTCAAATGTTCAGAAGTTACAACTGAATCAGTAATATGGAAAACAGAAAGCATACTGGTTACTATAACAGGGAGAATTTACTATAAGGAACTGGTAAATCAGGTGTAAGAGAACTAAGAAAAAAAGGATAGATCTGTGGCAAATGGGAAGAAGACCAGGGACGGAGAGAGGGTCAGGGAGAACAGGGGAAGGAGAAGTAAAAAGAATTACAGTGCAGAGTGTACATGGTCCTACTCGCCGCAGTCACTGCAATCACTGTGCACTGCAAACATAGTCATAAAATTTTAAAAATTATAGAGAATATTGGGATTGGAACAGAAGATAACCGTTGGAAGCAGCTGCCGCCTGCAAAGCAGGAAAAACGAAGAGGACTAGGGGTTGTATCCAGGAAGAGGGGTCTCCAGAAACCCCAAGACGGCCCCTGACATCTGCTAGTTTTCCCAGGAGATGGCAGCAGGCGGACTCTGGGGGAGGGAAGAAGCTAAAAGCTAAAAGCAAGACAGGAGGCAGTGGCGGTGCCTGCCTGCGTCAGGGTGAGCGAGGCGGCGGCCCAGCTCTGCTCCGTCTGTTCTGGCGCCTCCACCTGTAGGGCGGCAGGCACCGACGACCAGCAACGAGGGGATGGGACGGGTGGTTGGTGGAGTCCCAGCCTTGGGGACAGCCTGGCCTGGTCTCCGTCCCGTTCCTAAGTCTTTCTGGCAAGGGAAGAAATAGCCGGTTTAAGAAAGTTTCTCCTCTTACTTCTTCCCCACCAAAATAAAATAAAATGCTTCAACTACCAAGTACATTTTTCTTGGTAAAGTAAGGGTAGTTGGTCCAGCTTGGGGGTCTTTCTGGAAGACTGGATATACGCGAGGTAAATCATCCTTCTGTTCTCAGGGTTTACACCTGTGTAGACAGGACCAGGAGAGGTCAGCTCTGTCTCTGTCCCTGTCTCTGTTTCTGTCTCTCTGTCTGTCTGTCTGTCTCTCTCTCTCTCTCCCCTGTGAGTGTGTGTGTCTGTCTGTCTGTGTGTGTGTGTCTGTCTGTCTGTCTGTATTTCAGCGCTTCCCCCCCCCCCATCCTTACCCAGAGCGTCCCTAAGTCAGAGAGACTGAGGGGCGCTGCCGGACTCGGGGTGTCCCGGTTCTCGTTGGTTAAGTGGGCGGGTCCCGGCCGCAGGTTGGGCCGAGCGAACTGCACCGGCGGGCAGCGGATCAGAGCGTTTGGAAATGCCTCGCCTTCCCGCTCCTTCTAGTGTCAAACCTGGGGCTTTAAACGCCGGTCGGATAAGCCGGGACCGACCCCCGGCTGGGACGAGGCAGTGCGCACCCTCGAGGGAGGCGCGGTGCGCGCCAGGTGCGGATCCGCCCTCGGCCTCCGGGATCCCGGGCGCGGAGCGAGGTGACGGCGCCGCCCCATGCGGGCCCCGGGGACCCCGGCGAGCGGCCGCCCTGCCCCGCATCTGCTGCTGTGGCCTCTGCTGCTGCTCGCGGCGCCGCCGTCGGCCCGCGCAGGTAGGTCGGCGGCGCGGCGGTTGAGCCGGTGGGTTTCGCTTTCCCGGCCCGCGCCTCCCCGCGAGGTGCGCGCCTTCCCGGGCGAGGCCGGGGCTGGGATGGAGCAGCGGCGCGATCGCTCCGATCGGTGCCGCAGCGCGCAGCTTGAGACCAGCGGCGGTCTGGCCCTGCAGACTCGGGGACTCGGTCCCCAGAGGGCGCGCGAGGGGGCCCCGCTTTCCAAACCCTGCTCCCGGGAAGGTCTGACCCTGGGGGGGTCCGGGGGCGCGGCCTCTACGCGAAGCCCGTCTCCCTTCCAGGCGCCCCGCTCCCCTGCTCCCCTCGCAGCTGCGGCCCCGTGCAGATCCGAGCTCCACAATTTTTTCAGAAATAACAATACCGTTAACTGATTGATGGCTTGAGGTAACAGAAGAGGTTTTTTTTCCCCTTTATGTTAAAGTTTAAACTGTTTACCAGTTGGAATCCAAAAAAACAAAATGATTCGTTAGCCATTTTCCTGTATTTCTGGCATATTAAAAAAAAAAAAAAAAGAAAACTTTTAAAGCAAGATATCTGGGACTTTTTAAAAAAATCTTAAAAACAACCGCAGAGCTTTCTGGGAACTGAACAGCAGCAATAACTAAGCGCCCAACCAGAGCTTCTGGGAAATTTGGCAGAGTCTTCAGTACTCAACCAAAAAAGTCATCTCTACTCAATATAGTTACAAAGGTCAGGAAAAATGTTCTCACAAGGTCTGGATGGGAGTTTTCAAGAGTGGATATTATACACAAAAATCTGTTTCTCATTTCACTCCTAAGTTTTCAAAAAATTTAGTTGTCTGTTAATTCCAGGCAAGATGAATGGAAAGAGGCTACTGACTAATGCAGATTTTGAATCTTCCACTAAATGGAATTCGTTTGTTTTTCTTTGTGATCAAAGACTGATATTGAACCTGTTCAGCAGTTGAGTCAGAGGACTGACACTGGAGGACTGACAATCATAGTCTTGATTTCAAAGCAAAATTTTCAACCAGGCATGTATGTGGTGCACCGCTGTCCTCCCAGCACTCTGGGAGGCTGAGGCAGGAGGATCAGAAGTTTGAGCCCAGCCTGGACAATTTGGCAGTTTAGTGAGACCTTATCTCAAAATGAAAATAAAAACGGTTGAAGCTCAGTGTGAAGGCCCTGAGTTCAGTCCCCAAAGAGCAAAATTTGCCACAAACAAACAGACAAAAGAGACGCTTCTCTGACCCCCGTGGCCCAGGGGAGTGCTCAGCTCTTAACATGTTCTGGTCCTATCTGAGTGCAGCGGGGGCTGCTGGGAAAGTCAGGTTAGAAGCTGAATGTCGTTGCCTGGACACGAGACCTGCTTCTGATTGACAGTCACCTCTGATGCCTGCTGGCTGAAAGGAGACTTCCAATGAGCTTCATGATGTTCTGAACTCTTTGCACGGAATCGCAGTCACACAAGACAGCATTGGATCAGGTTGTGCAATGCTAAAAACAATTCCCTCAGGGAGGAAACAGCTGAACATGGCACCAACTCTTCAGGAAAATCTTTTTATTTCATTTCAGGTTAGCGTTTCAGAAGATTCTATATGTCTTTGCTCCTGAAGGCAGGCGGGACAAAGACTGTCTTCTATTCACTGTGATCTCGGGGACAGAAGTTTCACCAGGAAATACATTCATCTGGCTTATCAAATGTGTTCTGTGGGCCGCTCTTTTATCTTATTCCTTGGGAAAAATAAAGAAGTGTGGTCAGCATTAGATAAGAGCTCAGATAGGAGCTGAGGACATGGCAGCCGTATCCCTGCTTAAAAGTCTGTACAGGTTTCCACTGACCTTAAAATCACTCAGTTCTGCAAGGTCCAGAGAGGTCCTCTCCAGTCTTCGTTCGCTCATTCATGCTGTTCCTACTTTTTTTCAGTGCCTGAAGTAAGACGAACTGTTTCCCATCCCAGGGATTCACACTCCTGTCTCCCTCTGATTAAACGGTCCTGCCTGGGTCCACTCTGCTCAGATGTGGCCTCTCATCCTCCAGATCCATAGAGGGAAAATGCATTTCACTATGTCCGGTTCACAAATGAACCTAACTTCAGTATGGAGTCTTCTGAATACAATCTGAATACGATTTTCCAAAAGCAGTGCTTGTTGGAGATGATCACACCATCGTGGATCGGAGTGTTTGTTGAAGTGTCTCTCCTGTAATATACATGCAGTTGCATTGGCTCTAACGTTGCACAGAGATGTCACACTAGACGTACTTTACATACACAAATGATTCTAGTGAACTAACTGAACTGTCATAAAATTTGAAGACTTTCTTTTGAACTTATTTGAGTCTTACAGAAAAGTTTCAGAAACAGCACAGCACTCCCACGTGCCCTTCAGCCACTTTTTACCGATTTCAACGTCTTACATAATTATTGTACAATTTTCAGAACTAGAAAGCTGAGATTATTATAATAACCCCACTCACTAAACCAGAGACTTTGCTTGAATTTTACCATTGCCCTCTTTTTGTGTTCCACAGTCCAACATGTCACATGATAACAAGTTATTTGTGGCCTTCCTCCTAAGTGGTGACAGTACTTTCCTGACTTTCACACTTTGGAAAGCTCTGGCTTTCTCCTCGTTAGACTACCCCTTACTGTGGGGTCACCCAATGCTTCCGCACAGTTACACAGATGATTTGGGGGGGCAATGAAACCACAGGCATTAAACTGTCTTTCTTAGCACATTTTGAAGGCCTTGGGATACATCCATACACTTTTCACTGGTGATGTTAACCTTGATTACTGCGTGGCATCAAGAGGCAAAGACTGGATATCTAATTATAAAGTCCTGGTTTTTCACTTCAAGACTGATAAGTGTCTTGTGATGAGGGAATTTAAGACTATATGAGAGTTCTGTTTCTGCTCTAATTTATACCCACTAATGTTAATGTGCATCGATGGGTTTTGATAGCAATAACTAATAGGCCAAATAATGAAGACTTATTTTGCTGTCTCTTTCTGTGTATATTAATTGGAATTCTGTTGTAAAGAAGAGTCCTTTTATCTTGTTAATTTATTTATGCATATCAATATGTGCTCATTTATTTTATTCCATTTATAACTGAGTTCTTTCATTATTAGTTTTGCTGCTCCAGTCATTACATCTTGGGCATCTGTCTCCTTCGGTGTGGCGCCTTCACCTCCTTATAGGAAGCCCCACCTTTTCTGAGCATTGCATTACCTCCTAGCACCACACATATTCCAAAGTCCTCTTGTGTCTTCTGTACCCCCAGCCTGGAATTAATCCTCAGCTCTGATTCCTTCTCTTGGACAATAGCTTTTAGCAACCAAGATCTGGATACTGGGCATGTTCATGGTGACTGAAGTGTGGTCTCTAGACTCCCTCCATGGACAGAGCCTGGACTTACGTGTTCTGATACAATTACACAGCACCATGTATACGCATATTAAAGACCATGAATTCATATTGATACTTCAGGCCTTGATCCACACCTCAAAGCCCATTATTCTTTCTTTATTTGAACCTTTTTTCTCTAGCAGTGCAAAGTCCAGACTTTGTTATCTACAAGAGATTTACTTATTTGTTCAGCTCTAATTCTAAGTAGTTTCACAATTGCTAATCCATGCTCCTATGAAAAATGTATTTACTAACTGCATTACCCTGCTAATACAGTTCTTTACTCTTCAAGTTACATTATCCAGTCAAAATACTGGTGACCAAAGTTTACTTACCTTTGTCTTTTTTCCCACACTCTTAGTGTGGTTATATAACCCATTTACAATAATTAAATTTATTTCTTACTGTTTGTATTTCATCTTGGGTTTCCCCCACACGCTAGTTGATTTTAATGAGTTGTGGAGTTTTGGGTATTTGGAGAGACTACAAGAGTCAGAATGTATGTTGTGGAATGCTCCTCGACACTATTCCACACCATCTCCCAAAGGGAATCAGTAACCTTCACTTCTAGCTTAGTGTCCTGATGCTTCTTTTGCACCAGTGAGAAGAGAAGTATATTTTTAATATTCCCCTGTTTTACACACAACATGGCATACTCAATTTACTCTCTTGCAGTTTGTTTTATTTTTTCTCTTAACACTGTATTAATTATTTTCAAAGTATTACTTTTCTGCCTCATAAATTACTTATTCCTAAAAGGAAAGTCCTGCCTGTACCTACTAAATTAATTTCAGAGATAAATTATTTCCACCTTCTGCTTCAATTTAGCATGAGAACAGCTTGTCTTAAATATACCAAATGTGGACAGTTAAGAGCCAGATCTAAGTCTGAGTTTTCTACCACAGCTAACGCAGAATTTGCTCACTCAAGTATTCTTTTTCTCAACCAAGATGTCTCTTTTTCCAACCTTCCTCCAGGTGCCCTTCAGGTAGACCTGGGATGATTTTTATGTAATGGTAGGTGTATTCTGATGGCCTCTGCATCTCTCAGCTTGAGACTCATCCCCAGTGCTTCTGGAAAATATCAAGCCACCGTGGTCTGTGGCTCTCTGCAGTACTACATCAAACTACAAATAATCATGAAAAGACACACATGTTAACTGTGGTATTTGATTTAGATACTATTTCCTACTTCCTGGGTCAAAGAACTGAGCTCTTTGAAGGTCTTGTTAACTTTAATGAACAAGAACAAAGGGAATGACTCAATTGATCTCGTTTCCAAGTTACTTCTGGAGAAGTCCGATGATTTTACTACAACAGTGGATTAAATCATGTCTCAAAAAAAGGTGTATCTACCCACAACCTCAAAATGTGAACTTACTTGGACATAGGGTCTTTGTAGATGTAATTAGGTAAGGATTTATTGATGAAATCATCCTAGAATTAAGTTGCAATAGTGTGCTTATAAGAAGAGAGAACCAAGAAAGATCAAATGAGGGCCAAGGTAGACAGAGATTGGAGTTCTGATGCCACAAACAAAAGACTGCTTGAGGTCCCCAGAAACTAGAAGCGGCAAGGAAGCTGTCATCCCTAGAGTCTTCTAAGGGACCTTAGCCCTGGAAACACCAAGATTTCAGATGTCTAGCCTCAGGCATGGTGAGAGAAGACATTTCTTACCACCTACTCAGGTTGTGGTACATTGTTATGGAAAGTCCTAGGATGTAATGAAAGTGCCTTGACCATTCTCTGTGAGGCATCTCTTTATTGTTGTTCTGCTTTGGTCCTGACTGCTCTCTTTGTATTTTCTGTGGAAAAATATTGTGAGTCTCTCAAAGAGCCAGTCTGGCATAAGACTTGTGCAGCACTTGGAACCCTGTTCCTTGTGTGGCCATGATCTAAATAGCTTTGTCCAGGGCTGATTCAAACCTGAGGTAGTCTAATCTTTGTCCTGTTCACTCTCAAAAATACCAAAGTATCACCTGGATACTGTAGAGAACAGCTGGCCAGTAGGAGAACAGCTCACCTTCTTGACATTGCCTGTAATGGCTGCTGTGCACTCCACCTTCCCAGTGTCCAACAGGAAAGCCTGAAATCACATTATCAATTCACTTTGCTTCAACATCCCAACCAATAGGCACAGAAGTAGATTCTATTATTTTCATGAGAATTTAAAGAAAATTCAACACCAAACTACTATTCAAAAATCCTTTAACTGAACTAGAAAAATAAAGTACTTGCTTTGCCAGGTCCTCAGCCTAGAAGGGTGGAGTGTAGGGTGGGCAAGAAGCCAGAAAGGAGAATGTCCAGCCCCTCCTCTTGCACAGCACCCAGTGGACAAGATTCTTTTACTGGGTGGACTTTCATTCCTCACCTACATAAAGAGTCCATGGAGCAGGGCTTAGCCTATTGACCCCTGAGGTCCAGGGATGGCCATCATCCAATTGTGGACATTATCTACCTTGAGATACACTCTGTCCCCACCCACAGGCCACTCCCTGCCTGCGCAGCACCAGGCCAGCATCTCACCTGATGCTGTTCCTTCCACCTGCCAGAAGCAGCCCTCTCCTGTCATTCCTGGCCCTTGGGGCTGGACAGCCCAGAAACCTTTGCCTCTGTGCCCAGCATCACCTCCTGCGTAACATCTTCATTATATCTCTCACAATGGGATCCCCACGGTCATACTTCAGTGACAGCCCACAATCTTTTTTCTCTCCATAGAACTCATTTTAACTCATAGCAAGTAGGTGGGTTTCTACCAATTCTTTTCCCTCCCCTTAATCACAGCTTTTACTTTTCTTGCACATTTCCAGTACACACGCTACAGTGGTTTAAGTTCATCTTGCAGCTAGCAGTGCTCTGTCACCTAATTATACTCAGTCAGTCATTTTAGCACCCGTGCCACTGTGACCGCTTGGTTTGTTAACTTATTGCTGCCGCTACAGGATGAAAGATAACGAATAGATAACGAATAGATAACGAATTCACCCAGCACAGGTGAATGAACTGGATGCAACTAGAGGGCTGTGTTTTGTGCCTTTTTATGTCCACTCCACCCTCCTTCTGTTTGCCTCCTTTCCCCAGGAAGTAATTCATGGCAGTGTTTCATACTGACAGCAATGCTAATTATTTGTGAAAAAACAGTGATTATGATAACGAGTAATATACATTTAAAATGAATGGTTAATATTTGGATGGAACACTGAGAGGAAATGAGTCTAGGAGATAAGAATGGCAAAGCAGGGGGCCGGGGAGTTAGCTCAGTGGTTCGGCGCCTGTCTTGCAAGCACAAGGACCTGGGTTCAATTCCCCGGTAACCACATAACAATACTGGGTGTGGAGACTCACACCCAGCAGCAACCAGTACCACATACCACAGTGCCGGGCGTGGTGGCTCACGCCTGTAATCCCAGCACTCGGGAGGCAGAGGCAGGAGGATTGCTGTCATGTGAGTTTGAGGCTGAGCTCAGGGGCAGCCTGAACTACAAAGTGAGACTCTGTCTCAAAAAACCTAAAAAAAATAAAAATAAAAATAAAAAAAAGAATGGAGAAGCAAAGGCCTGGTGGAGACGAACAGGAGATGACGCTGAAGACACGCGCCAGAGCCGGCAACCACTGCTGCGTCGACGCAGTGAGCTAACAAAGAACCACTTCTTGGGTTCTCTGTGCCAATTGGTTCTGTGATTAGGGTGTGTTAAGATTAAATCCTTTTTCCTGCTGCTTCTTTTTCTTTGTTTTTGCTTTTCATACAGAAAATAGTGTTCCGTGTTAGAATATAATTGAATAGATGAATAGAAATTAGGTAAATGTGATCTCAGAGACCTTTGATTTTTATGAGTGAATGGGGCATCATGGGAGTGACTATAGGTAGGAAAAGAGCTACCCGTTTTTTTTTTTTTCATCTCAGTTCTACTTATTCCTTGCTAGACAGCTTTGCTGGTGCTTCTCAGTTTGTTGACTTACAGGTTGAATATCCCATATCTAGTGCTTGAGGTTACAAGTGTTTCAGATTTCAGAGTTTGTTTTTTGGATTTGGGGTTTCCAGTTTAAAGGTGCTCAGTCTGTGTAGTCATTGAAAAGTCACAAACTGTTGACATTCTTTGCTACAATTCTGTAACTAAAATGAAAAATATATCTCCCTTTCCCACATTTTCTGTTTTGTTTTGTTTTTGAGCAGGGTCTCCCTTTGTACTTCAGCCTGGCCCTGAACTCACTATGTAGCCCAGGCGAGCTTCAAACTCACAGCAATCCTTCTCCTCCTGCCTCTGCCTCCAGAGTGCTGGGAATACAGGCACCCGCAGGAGGCTCCACACCTGACATTGTTGTATGTGGTTACCGGGGACCTGGTCCCTTGAGATTGCAAGACAGGCACCAGAACCACTGGGCTAAATCCCAGGCCCAGACACTTTCTATGGTTTTTTGTTCATTTATCATTTTATCACTTCTGTCTTATATTTTACTTCCTAGTTTCCAGCATATCATTATTAAAACCCCTTTACTTTTCTATTAATTTTTCCTCATATTTTATCTTGTTATCTTTCTGAAAATTTTGAAGTAATGGGGCATATTAATGGAAGAATTACATCAGTTGCTTCTGGGAAGATAAAAAGAAGCACAAGCACTGAAAATAGAAAATGGTTTGAAAAGTGAATATAAGGATGGATGCTGCTGTTTAAAAATAGTAAATGTCTATTGACTGAGCTTTGAGTTTCTGTCACAGTTCTGCCCAGTCCCTTAGTATTCCCAAATGCTTCATTCCACACTCACCCTATTCTTTTTTTCTGCTTTTCTTTCTGAAGCATATTGTCAATTACAGACGCCAATCTACATTCTAATTCGCTTATCCACACGTACTACGATAATCACTATTACTTGGGAGTTATAAAATATGGAGAAAATTAGGTGCCTGCTACTAACAGGCTGATTTCTACAAAGGAAGAGGAAGGAAGACATCAGACATGTGACGACATAGACAGTGGGACTGGCTGTCTAGTAAAGATGAGGCTGACACACACACACAAATAGTAGCCTCTCCCAAAAAGGCATTTTGCACAAAACCCTCACAACAATGAATTTTTTAAACATCCTTTCTCAAAGTTGCAGATAAAGTCTAATGTGAGAATGTGGGTCAGAATATCTTCAATTTCAGTGAGTGAATTGCATTTTCAAAGAATCGAAAGCCACTTTCAGCACCCGTGGGTGAACACGCTGGGAAATGCTGTGTTCAGCAGAACAAAGTGGAACTAATAAGAAAAATGAGGTTGAGTGTTTGGCACTTTCCTAAGCTGCCTCTGAAGGCAGGAGGGCTGGAAGGAAGCATCCCCCGTGTGAGCTGAGCGGTCCCACGGGAAGGTCCCAACTTCCCAAGAAACCAATTTGAAGATGACTCTCCCTCATGGGTAAACCTCAATATATTTATTTTTTAAACTAGTCTCTATTCTAAAGTCTTGCTTGCTATCAAGTACCAACAGCCAAGTGTTCTAAAACATAGTTAAGCACACAGATCTACATGTTGAGGTGTGGCTCAACTAAAGAAATAGTACTGATTTTTTTTTTTTTTTGTATGGTTCATGCGTCACTCACATACCTGGCAAGGTATGTCTGTCCATCTCACCTGCTGTCTCTAACATGTCTCTAACATCAACTCCAACACGAGTTGAGGATTAAGCTGCCCTTTGTGGGTCAGAGTGCCTCAGACCTAAAAAAGGGCAACATGACTTCTGTGACTCTGGATTACTGCAGAGATTACTGCAGATTTTGTAGTGGTCATACTCCCCCCTTGCCCTAACACTGTTCCTTGAAGCATTTCCTAACATCAGCTGATGAATATCTTGGCAGAGCTAACACCCTGTTGCAGTCAGAGCACTTGGGTTGAGCAGCCACCCAACAGTTGAATAACCACAGACAAGTCTTTCAGGGTGCCTGGGCCCCATTATTCACCTGTAAAATGGGAATAATCACTATGGAAAATAATACAAAGCTGACCGTTGCTGAACTCTTTCTTTGTTCCAGGAGCTCTGGTTAAAGATTTTCTGCTGTCACCTCAACAAGGTTAAGAGTCAAGTGTTATTGTTCACTTTTACAGATGAGGAAACTGAGGCAGTTCTGGGCCTCAGTGACTTATTTAAGGGCACAAGCTAATGCTTGATAGAATAGGAGTAGACTCTAGTGTGACTCTGTAGGACTTGCTCTAGAACCTTCCTGGCATGCTCACATAAGTAATTATTAGAAGCCAATGAGAGAGGGTAGCGGTGCCCTGTATGATGGACAGTAGAGAAACTGAGGCAGCACACAAGCACAGCCACAAGTAGTTAGAGAAATAAGGGTAACAACAATGGCTAGGTAAAGAAGATCACATTCCAAGAACCTAATATTAGCAACGAACTCCACTGTCTTTTATAGAGGACAGAGCATGTCTTTCTTCTCTGGCGAGTAGTTACGGAATCATATTTTAAATGCTGTCGACAAGCCTTACTTTTCAAGGATACTTGGTACCTAATTAGAAGGTAGAGAAGGAGAGAATGGTTAATCTTTTTCAAGAGAAATGGCTCGCTACTTCTTATAGAGGAAAATATGTCTTTCAGCCTGATGCAGTGAGATCAAAACATAATCTATTTGATGGCAGTCATACCTGTTTGGCTCTTCTCTAGGCACTAGGATACAGTTATTTATGACTTTTACTTCCTGAAATTGCCTAATCACCCTCTGGTGCTTTGGCTCTTTGTAACCTAATTTGCCACAATAGCAAACTCACTCAAGGGGTAGGGTTTTATTTTTCTTTTTTCCTTACAAGCCTACTAAGGTATTTTCCTATTGAGAAATATGTCTGTGTGTAACAACTGCTTTCAGTGGGTTACTTTGCCTTCATTAAAAAGCAGCTGCTGACCATGCTCCTCTCATAAACGGATCCAGGTGAATTCAAACTGAAGCTGTAGGGGTTCAAACTGATCTGCTCACTGAGCTGCTCATGTTCATGAGGGTCCAGTCCTGTCACTATAATTTGTCAGCCCCAAAGTCCCTCATGAGTGCCACCACTCATATGTGTTCAAAAACACTTATTTTCCAGGCAGTGTGAAAACAAAAACCTTGTAAGACCAAGCAGCTCAGGACCTCATGGTTCCTTCCCTGCTCCAATACAGGAAGATAGGTTGGGCCAAGGTGTCTGGGGGCTTCTGGGCACAGCTGAGAAGGGTGTCTTTGATGCTCAGGTTTCTTTAGTTCATCATGGGCTTGAGCAGTTTGTATAGCCCCAAGGACACACTTGAGAGTGGTGTATTCAGATGTGTAGTCCCGTGGTCTTGTCATCTCCACACGAGTGGATGATCAAGCTACTCTTTGTGGTACAGAGTGCCTCAGACCCAAAGAACGGCAACATGACTTCTGTGACTCTGGATTACTGCAGAGGCTAATTGCCCCATCTGTTTGTAAGTTTGTGGGTGAACCCCCCTAATATTCAGCAGATACTAATATATATATATATATATATATATATATATATATATATATATATATATATATATACTTATTGGTTCTTCTCTGGGCACTAGGATATAGTTATTTATGACTTTTTTTTTTTTTTTTGAGACAGGGTCTCACTTTGTGGTTCAGGCTGGCCCTGAGCTCGGCCTCAAACTCACATCACAGCAATCCTCCTGCCTCTGCCTCCCAAATGCTGGAATGACAGGTGTGAGCCACCACGACCGGCACTGTTGAATGTGGTACTGGTTGCTGTTGGGCATGAGTCTCCACACCCAGTATGGTATGTGGTTACCGGGGATCGAACCCGGGTCCTTGCACTTGCAAGACAGGTGCCGGAACCACTGAGCTAACTCCTTGGCCCTATGACTTTTACTTCCTGAAATTGCCTTCTGGCTTTTTCTGAGCATATCAAAAGGGAAATACTTGTTATTCTCAGGCATAAAATTAAAACTGGAGCATTCTTAGGTGATGACCTTGGTATTAGCTTTGAGGCCATTGGGAAAATTACACATACTATTCTGATATACCTAAAAGACCTGTTTACAAGGAACCTCTTAGAACCAAAGTAACTGGCACATTGTATAACTCTCCACTACCAAATGTTAACAGAGGTCAAATCTCATTTATCTGCCCTGCTTTTGCCAACAGAATCCAACAGTAGACACAGCAATTCTTCTAGGTGCTGTAACGTAGATGAAGCTGTGCTAGAAACCCCTCAAACAGCCCTGGTGTAGTCTATCCCAGGGGCTAGAACAGAAAACCACAAATGGTGTGGATTCCAAACAACTGAGATTATATCACTCTGGAAACTGGGGAGTCCAAGGTGAAGGCACCAGTAGATACAATATCTGGTGAAAATCTGCTTCCCAGTTTGTAGATGACTGTCTTCTGTCCCCTCATATGGTAGAGGAAAGGAGGGATATTTGGGGGGCTTTTCTGAGTAAAGAGCACTAACCTCAATCATAATGCTTTGCCCTCATCACCCAAAGCCCAGTCTCCAAATATACTTCATTGTGCTGGACTAAGATCTAATGTATGAATTGAAGGGGGATGAAATCATTCAGAGCAGGAAGGTATAACTAAAGAAAAATGCGCATTGCGGGGGCACAAACTCAGTGATGTGGCTTACAAGACGGAGGTATCCAGTTGTTACTTTCAAGTTTTTTTGGTTTTTGAGACAGGGTCTCGCGTTTTTATTCAGGCTGGCCCTGAACTCAGCTCACAGCAATCCTCCTGCCTCTGCCTCCCAAGTGCTGGGACTACAGGCATGAGCCACCACACCCAGCACTATGGTATGTGATTCTGATTGCTGGTGGGCATGAGTCTCCACACCCTGCATTGTATGTTGTTACTGGAGATCAAACCTGGGACCTTGCACTTGCAAAGCAGGCACTGGAACCACTGAGCTAAATCCCCAACCCTACTTTCAAGTTTTTAAGGCTACACTTCCTTGCCAAGTACTCACAGTTTTGTTCAAGAGTGAGTCAGTTTTAATCCCTACAACTCAAGGGGACCTAGTGCAGAACACTAACAAGAAAAACTCAAAAGGAGCCTAGAGTTTCTCTCAACTTCATGCTATTTTCTCTTGAAAGGCAAGGGTCTTTCCCAATGTTTGTAGTCAGGAATGCTCACCTGAGTGGAGACCATGTAGACTCCACATATGTAATCACATGCAAATTATATTGGTATAAAAAGCACAAGGCAATATTCATTAAACAGTGCAAATAAAGAGGGACAAGGGACCTAACGACATCATTAGGGAAGGAAGACCCTTCGGCAGGGAAGACCGAAAGGCGAAAGTCATAAATTAGCAGGTTAAGTTCTGGATGATGAGCACAGTATATTCAATGGAGCCACAAAGGAAAGGCCACGGAGCACCTTTGTGCCAGACCAAAGTTGTGATAGTGCAGCACTCTTCACACACACAACTGAGTGTACCAATTCAATGACTTTAAATTTGGTATGGCACCGGTGGACTGTCAGAGAATCAGAGTTGTGTGCCCAGGCCACAAGACTGGGAACAAAAAGTGCTCATCATAACAATCTGTCACCTGACTGCTGATAATGATAAGGCTGTGGCCTATTTTCATCTTGACATTGATTACGGTATCTCATCAGTACTAGCAGGTTAGAAAAATGACTTAAATGAAATTGGAGAATTCTAGGAGTATCTCTACTTTCTAAACATACGGTGCCTAAAGGAATTTTTTTTTTAAAACCACAAGAGAAAATTAGTTATCAAATTGGTTTTCTTTTCTAAATATGCTATTTAGCTTCTTCAGTACTTTGCATCCTCAAAACACATAAAAAGTCAAGAGCTTCTTGCTAAGATCTCATGTGTTCAATTAGCTTGCACAGCACAGCATCCCTCTTCCCCAGGACACTTTTAAAAGACTGAAACACAGTATTCTAGAGACTCTCAGATTTGCTGTCACCTCCTTGTCTAGGGAAAGTGTCAAAGAGGAAGCAGGTTCCTCCTTCTGTGCTCCAGGGTCTGATGTGGAAGGGAAATGTTCTGGCAGGAAAAGAAAGAGCCTCTTAGTGTAAGATGGGGTGGGGGTTCGCAAGCTCTTTGACCAGATCAATACCCAAAATTTTGCATATTAATATCTTAGAATAATACGTATTTCCCATCAGCCCTGTCTTGCTTCTGCTTTAAGTATCATTCATTGTCAAGGGTAACAAATGAAGAAAGGAACTGACTACAGTACATTCTCTGAAGCCAGCTCCTCTACTTGTTTGCTGCATAAACATGTGCAACTTCTCTCTGCCTGAGTTTTCTCGTATGTATGATGGAGATGTAGCAGCAGTAACTTTCTAGAGCTGCTGTACAAATGCAGTCAGTGGGTTGTGTAAAGTGCACAAAATCACACTGGATATATGGTGAGAATTCAATAAATATTGGCATTTGTGTT
Organism: Petromus typicus; assembly: GCA_004026965.1. Taxonomy (NCBI): domain Eukaryota; kingdom Metazoa; phylum Chordata; class Mammalia; order Rodentia; family Petromuridae; genus Petromus; species Petromus typicus. The sequence goes on along the minus strand of PVIR01014358.1, from coordinate 15,004 downwards.
TATTACGTGCTGGCCAAGTGGCCTTACATCAATTAGATAAGTGTTTTCACAATATATAGTGTTTTCTAAATCTGGTGCAAATTGAGTTTTGTCCACCTATTTCTACTATTAGAGCAGAGACTCTTTGACTGTCACTTTTGTACCTAAAAGCATCACAGGTTCTGCTGAAATCAGAGCTAGTACAGGGAACCGACCACATGAGCACTGTTATAACTCTTCTTTGCATAATAGTCAAACCTCCCTGTAAAATCATCTACTCCCATCAATAGGAGACAAGTCATTAAAATTCCATAACTAACAAAAACTATAAATTGAACAGATGAATTGTGACCAGTCCATAGCACCTGATCAATATCCATTTCTGAATATAAAATTTCTAAGAGCAGAGAAATAAGATATACTGTCCCGGAATCAAGAAAGGTGTCTACCATGGGTTAATTGGCCTGGGTTGAAAAGTGGTTTGGAAACCAGCAGACCTGACCATGAAAGGAATTATTCTGTGTCTTGATGTCGTGGGGAGATCAAAGAGTTAAGATGTGACCTCTGTTGCTCACAATAGGCTGCCCCTTGGTAACACTTTAACTTATTGATGAGTAGATGACCCCAAACTGATATCTTTTCTGCCTACATAATTTTTTAAAAAGACAATCCAAATAAAGAATCTGTGCCAAAGGCAGTAGTATTCTTCCTGCAGAAATAATATATAAAATAGCAACATCATCCATTTCATAGTTTACTTCCACGAAATGTGTTTGCTGTTGTAAAATGATCTCAATGTATTTACAATGATCTTAACTAAGCAATTATAATGTTTACATCTAAGAAGTTGTTGCTGGAGTCTTAACTTGCTATTGACATTATGGTAAGTTCCTGGTATTCTCATTACTTGGGTTTTGGGTTTGTTTGTTTCATTTTGTGCCAGCCTCTCTTTTTGGTGACCAGAATAGCATTGAATTTTTGACCCTCTTGTCTTAGCCTCCCAATTAGATGGGATTATAAGGACATGCCAGCCCGCATCACTTTGTTTGAGTTTTTAATGTTCTTCATAAAGATACAATTTAACTATTAAAAAGAAGGTTTTTTGAGTTCTTAAAGCATGGATCATTTAGTATTGGGAACGTCCAAGGCCATTTCTCCTACTCTGATTAATTTGCTTTTCTAAGGTTGGTCTCAGTTTCCTTCATGCTTAGATTCTTCATTATCGTCATTCTCCATTGTTCTACAACACATTATCTCAATTACAGCATCTTAAAACAACAAATATTAGGCTGAAGACTTAGCTCAGTGGTTCCAGTGTCTGCCTTGCAAGTGCAAGGGCCTAGGTTCAATCCCCGGTAACAACATACAACAATGCTGGGCATGGAGACTCATGCCCACCAGCAATCAGAACCACATACCACAGTGCTGGGCATGGTGGTTCATACCTGTATCCCAGCACTTGGGAGACAGAGACAAGAGGATTGCGGTGAGTTCAAGACTGAAATACAAAAGCGAGACCCTGTCTCAAAAAAAAAAAAATTATTTCAGACAGTGTCTGGAGGGTCAGGAGTTCAAAATGGCTCAGCCATGTGGCTGTGGCTGAGTGTCTCTCACAGAAGGTGGCTGGGTGCCTCACCTGGGGCCAGAGGATTCCCTGGGGCTCACAAGCATGTGTCTGGGCAGATGGTGTCCCTCAGTCTTTCACCAGCCATTGGAAGGCTCAGCTATTTCCCACACAGGCCTTGCCAGACAGCTTCTCATACTGCCAGCAGTCTTTGCCCAGAGCAAATAATCCAGGAGAGAAAAGACTCGGTGCCTCTTATAACCTACTTCCAGAAGTGCTTCCTTCTGTTGTATTCTTTTGGTCACACAGTTCAACCTTCTACCAGCTATGATTACCAGGAAGAAAGCATTCGTCTTGGAGCCCATACAAGAAACCACCTCCCTCCCACAGCTGCACTGATAGATATGATTTCCTGTAATGTTCACTGACAAGGAAGAATATAGTGTTCAGCATTTATACGCATTTTCTTTTCAAAACATAGAATGACATGAGTAATAAAAAAAAAACTAATGTTCTTTTTGTCACATTGCTCATTATGTTTATTTGACCTATTGACCTATTATTACTAGAGTTTGGTAGCATCTTAATAATTGTCATAGCATTTGTGAAGGACTGTTTAAATAATTACAGAATATTAACAAAATGTCTCTTAGTCGATGAACATTAATGGCTGATAGCATGTTCCTGAATACAGTCCATTTCTTTTTTTCTCAGTACCAGGGATCAAACTTAAGACCTTGAATTGCCATGGAGGTGCAGTACAACTAAGCTACATCCCCAGCCCACTTATTTCCTTATGACATCAACTAAATTAAATAAAATTAAAATGAATAATCTATTCCTTTTAGTACAAGTTATTTCTTAAAATTTCGGGGAGTATATTTTCAGCAACATTAGAGTTCTGTCAGCTGTTTAATATATTAAAAGACAAATAGAAACCACTGTTATAAAAGAGAATGATTGTATAAACAATGAGAAAATATACCTAGACAGTAGTATGTAAGATTATTTGTGATTTATTTCTCCAAATTTATATTGCCACAAACTAAAATAGTGTATTCTGTTTCCTTATAAGTTAGGGCAAGAAAGCCATGTTTTGGCACTGTTTTTGCGTCAGTGTTATCATAATGCACGGTCTATTTTAATTTTATTTCTTGCAAAGAAGCTAGCCACTTCTCGTGTGAAGGCCATGTAAAAATGTGGTGCCACATAGCATTTTAGATCTGGAAAGATCCTTGGATGTTTTATATGTTAAAAATGGTCCTCATTTTTGAAGGGTTGAGAAATATTACACAAAATTCTGCTGTCTCTCCATGTGCTTTGTCTCATCTTTAAAAACTGATTAAAATTTAGGACCAAGCAATACCACTGGGCCATATTAAATTACTGATAATTATTTGCTATACAGAATTTCCAGAAAATATCAATACCAATTGATGAGCAATGGTTCCCAGAACTAGAAGAATCAAAATCAATCAGACACCGGGGCAGGCTTTGTCTTCTTGAGAGTCTGCCTGCTCCTGCCACCCCCAAGGCCACACTCACTCTGTGCAGCAGCAGTCAGTCAGGGCTTCTCTAGGAACATTTCAGTTTCTTCTTAAAAATAAAACTGAGCTACTTTTCAAATGATCAGGGAGAGATGTAGGAGCTGTTGTAAGTATAGCGTGAGCATGCACAAACACCTCTGCCACCTGGACGTTAAAAAGCTTATTTTGCTTACACTCAGGGTCTTACTACAAGTTTAACTCTAAAGTAAATGATTTTTTCCTTCTTTTTATTTGGCTTGTGATGTTACAGTACATCATACAGAGCTAATCTTAGCAAAGGATTGCTCTAAGCATTAAACTAATTCCTTTCTCTGACATGAGTCTTACACAAGAATTACAGGGCCAGCTTTCAAAGACTGAGCTAAACTTTATTTCCTTCACTTGATTTGCAATATCAAAATTTGATATTTGGTATTTTGGTATTTTCTAATGAGTTTACTAACTAGAATATGTGTTTTTATAAATAAATAAATTCTTCATTGAAGCTAATTGCTACTCAATACTTTGTGATGCTTTCAATATTTTAAGTTAATATTTTGGTTGCTAATATGTTACCAGTAAACATTTCATTTAAGCCAAGGGTCACTCTTGGGTTGGGCTTCTGGCTCAGTGGTAAAACTGTTACCTAGTGTGTTCAAGGCCCTGGAATCTCTCCCTAGGACTGCTAAATAACTACATGTATAAAGTTAACTATATATACATATAGTTACATATATGTAAGTACATGTATGTAATTATACATGTATATGTGTGTGCATATATGTATATATATCACATGTGTATGTGTATATATCACATATATACATGTGATATATATACATGTGTGTATGCACACATGTATGTACACACACACACACACACACACACACACACATATATATATATATATATATATATATATATATATGATTGCCCTTATAAGAAAATATTCTCCATTTCTATTTTTTTGGTAGTTTCTCAATTTTTTTCAGAGGATTTCTACAAATGAATCCTTTGGGCTAGTTGTTCTTAGAGCACAGTATACAGATATATTAGTGTTTAATTAAATAACATCTCTCCTCTCACTGGTTTCTTTTCTATATAGTGCTCTATTATATATCTTAATAAAACCAACCTAACTCCAGCCTCCATAACTTTGGCCTTTCAGGGGCATCCCTCGTTAATTTTCTTTTTTTATATTTCATAATTGTTCATTTTCAATATTCCAAGGTAAAGTCTGAATTTCATTTAAATAAGCCAGTTTTGAGAGTACAAAGAAATCTTTTCCCAGGTTCTCAATATCTTCCCCGTCTGAATAACACCCACATGGGATTCACAATACTGTAACATGTTTTCCTGTTTTGTTTTTCAAAACATCTGTGCAGATGGGTGGGTGTGAGATGGGTGGGCCATCATCATTCCCACTTTACGGAGGAGGTTACAGTTGGCAGGGCAGGGCCAACACTGTGTTCATCGCGGCCTATGGTTCCTTCCACTTGCACAGCACACAGACCGGAGATGGGCGACAAGGAGGGGCTGCTACGGGGTTGTCCTTTTCCTCCAATAAGACTTCAATTCCTCTCGACTGCTTTTTCAGCTCCTTGTGTTTCCGGTGCTTTGCCTAAACCCACAAATGTCACCTTCCTGTCCGTGAACATGAAAAATGTGCTACACTGGAGTCCCCCAGCAAGTCCACGAGGAGCAGAAGTCATGTACACCGTGCAATATTTCGTGTAAGTCGGTTCTTTTTCTTTTGGCTACCTTGCAAACACATGGCTTGCTCTGCTGCGCACTGTGCCAAGATGAGCCAGCCAAGGTACTGAATAAATTTTTTGAAAAAGAGAAAAGTTTCAGGTGCTCCACTCTATTTTCAGAGGATATGTTTTGTTGTATTAGATTAGGGAACAGTTATTTCATGGAGCCAAGCGTTAGATGCTCAGGCATCTAATTTAAAAATAAGGAATTTAACCAAAGCATTCCCTGACTAAGCAAACAAGGTGGTCTGTCAACTCTGAAACTTCTACACATGTTGGAATTAGGGACACCCCGAGCTTAGGTAAGCTGAGTGCAGAATTCTGTGCTATTAGCTCTTCCTACGACATCTAATGGTGATTAGATGTTTTTGCTTTTGACTTATCTTTTATGAAGAACTGGTCACAGCCCAGGCAGAGCCTAGAGTCACACAGACACAGATGAGAAGGCAGATGGGCACAGCTGGAGGCAGGCCAGAAAGATGACCTTATGCGGTTGGTGAGTCCCATCAGCCTCCAGCAATCCGAAACCTGAGTTCAGGCAGTCTCCCCAGCAGAGGGAATACTAAATATGGTGAAAGAATATTAAATTGAAACAGAAGTTTAAAATTCTGAAGAGAAAAATCTGTTACCTTACCCTAACCCTATACACATCTGCTTCATAGTCACCCAATATCCAGCCATCCTGAAGAAACCAGCACAGCATGTTTCCATAATTAGTAGACGAGGAGAAGATTAAGGACAAGAAGTGAGGGCTGGGGAGTTAGCTCAGTGGTTCCGGCACCTGTCTTGCAAGAGCAAGAGCCCGGGTTCGATCCCTGGTAACCACATACCATACTGGGTGTGGAGACTCACCCCAGCAGCAACCAGTACCACATACCACAGTGCTGGGCGTGGTGGCTCATGCCTGTAATCCCAGCACTCGGGAGGCAGAGGCAGGAGGATTGCTATGATGTGAGTTTGAAGCTGCGCTCAGGGCCAGCCTGAGCTACAAAACAAGTGAGACCCTGTCTCAAAAAAAAAAAAAAAAAAAAAAGTGATAAATTCCTGAAAAGCTTTCCTTTGGGAGTAGGAGAAAAATTCCTACAAATAATTGTCTGTATGGCTTATGATACATGAACAACACGATCTCTAAAGGTAAAGCTCAAAGCAGAGAAAAGAGTAACAGAAGGGATTCTAAATAAGGAGAACATTTTTTAAAGCAAGTGGACAGAACTTAGGAAAAGGTTGAAAAATAAAACTAAGATATCAAAATCTAAAATGTCTTATACCTAACTGATAATGATGGCTGAATAGGTAAATATTATCCAGAATATTGTCCTTCAAATATTCAAGCTATGTTGCACAAATTTAATAAAAATAATAACAAGTGATATACTGGTGAACTTTAAGAAAATGAAATAAGTTATGGCCATGATAGCAAAAGCAGAAATGAAGTGGGTGTGATACAAATTACCTAAATAGGGGAAATATTATAACTCCCAACCCGTTAAATATCCAAAATGTCAAGTCTATATTCTCTAAAGTTGAAGAATGGATTGTAGGTCAAATGCAAGTTAAAAGTTGAGAATATTTATTGAGGGAAAAATAGTTCCTGCCTGAGAGGGATTGGAGTGGACACTCAAAGTGGCTCTACCCACCTCTCATCTCAAAGGTGTTTTATTGAGCAAAGCAGGTACAAAGTGGAACTAAATCACAGTCCACTAATAAAATTACAAGTATAATCCCTAGGTAATATTGATCCAATGGGAATTCATGAGGCAGGACAAAACTATGCCCAACCAATAAGATTGTAAAAAGTATAGTCACTTGAGTAATATTGATTAAATGGGGAAATTCATCACGTACCAAACGTACCAAACATACATCGATCAAACAAGGATTTCCCAGAAGAAAAAGGCTAGGGAAGTTTTGATTCCCCACCCAAGATGATTGACACCTATTTGGAATGTCAGTCACTGCTGTTTATCCCTAGGGGAAGTACATGGGTGTAGTTCTTCTTTTACTTGAAGCTTGTCCTTTAGTGAATGAGCTCTAGGCCACAATAGTCTTTTGTGCTGAGGGTGCAGTCTTGCCTACCTGCCTTAAAATATTTTCTAACCAGCTTAGCTGTCTACAATAGGTGCCTGGGCAAGAGGAATTTCTGTCTGGCAACTCTCCTCAGAACACACTTGATGGAAAGGTAAATGTAATCAGAGATTCTCACTAAATTCAATAGATATTTTCAAGTAGGTGAGAACTCAGATTTCTCCCAATCCTTCTGAAATCAGGGCAACTAGTTATTAAAGATGATATTCAGCTGTACTTCCCCTAGAGATAAACAGCAGTGACTGACATTCCAAATAGGTGTCAATCATCTTGGGTGGGGATCAAAACTTCCCTAGCCTTTTTCTTCTGGGAAATCCTTGTTTGGTCCATGTATGTTTGGTACATTTGGTATGTGATGAATTTCCCCATTTAATCAATAATGGAGAGATAAAGGTGAACCCCCAGAGAAAAACTTAGTAGTTACATAATGATGCAGAAAGATGGATGATAGATCTAGAACACTTCCAGATTAAGTTGCAATGCTAAACACAGATGTAGACATTCTTTGTAAATGTTTAGGCTTAATGAAACAAATCAAAATGTGAAGAGGAACTCTAAGTGTACTGCTTTTCATAGCAGCAAGTCATTAAATGTGATCTGAAGTGAAAATACAGGTCCTTTGGCATCTTTTGGAGATTGGTTCCAGGACCTCCACAAATATGAAAATCTATAGATTCCTAACATTCTTAGATAAAATGACATGATATTTACACATAACCTATGTACATCCTTCCGTAGAATTTATTATCTGTGGATTTTCACATAATACCTAATACACTGTGACTGCTATGTAAAAAGCTATTACTATTACTATACTGTACTATTTAAGGAATAGTGACAAAAAATATTAAGTATCAACACAATATTGTTTTCCAAATATTACAATAAACAGTGAAAGCTACAAATACAGACCCCATGGATATAATAGACCAACTACTTCCTTATCTTAATAACCCCTCTCTCAATATTTTTCATAAAACATTTTCTTCAAACTTTTTTTAGGAACTAATATTTCATGTTTTTCAATTTAAGTTGATCAGTACATTTTAGGCATAGTTTATGATCACATTGATCTTTGGGGCTTTGTACCTGTACATGATATACCTTAGCATTTTTTTTTTTTTTGCCATTACTCTACCTCCTTCCCTCCTACCTAGTCACAAAAACTTTGTTTCTATTGTTTTCTCAAATTTTTTCCTTCCCTTCTTTCCTTTCCCCCAACCCTCCTCCTTACTTCTTCCTTTTAGGACCTTTACTTCCTATTTTACAGTGTCTACTATACATCCTGGTCCTCATTTACTCTTGCAGTTTCTCACACCAGAAAAACTATTCAGTATTTAGACATACATGTCCTTTTTTTATTTCACTTTAGAATGTGGCCTCAATGTGCATCCATTTGGCTACAAATGTTCTCAAATTCAACATTCATTTTGAGTAAGTTGTACTCTACTTTACTGGTTTTTTTTTTTTTTTAAATCCACATCTTCTTTATCCAGCTTTCAATTCATGGGCACGTTAGCTGTTTCCAAGATTTAGCTATCACAAAGCATTCAACAAAGCTAACAACATAGGTGCACATGTATCACTGTGGTATGATGTTTTTAATTCTTTTGGGAAGATACCCAGGAGAATCATAGCTGGGTCAAATGGAACATTTAATCCTAGTTCTCTGAGGAATATCCTCATCGATTTCCACAGTGGTTGTACCAGTTTACATTCCCACCAACAGTGCAGAAAGGTTCCTTTCTCCCCACATCCACATCATCATTTGTTGCTGGTTGTTTTCTTGATAGCAGCCATTCTTTCTGGAGTGAGATGAAATCTCAATGTTGTTCTCATCTACATCTCTCAAATGATCAATGGTGTTGAACATTTTTTCATATGTTTATTTTCTGTTTTTACTTTTTCATCTGAGAAATGACTACTCATTTCAGATGCTCATTTTTGAATAGGACCTTTAAATTCGGGCATTCTGATTTTTAAAATTCAAATCTTTATTGGTACATTATGAATATACATCATCATCGCATTCAATATTGAGAGTTTGTACCAGAATATGACACAACTTGATTCTCATTTTTCCCCTTCCTCCCTGCCCTGCAACCCCCCCACCCGCTATATACATAAGCTTTACTTCCTTTTTTCTTTATCACTGTCACATTCTTTTCCCCTTCATTATTTACCCCTACACCCTCTTTCCTTTTAAATATTTTCTATTTCACAATATCAACTATATATACTAGAACTCATTTACATCTTCATTTTCTCATATCAGAGAAAAGATATGATATTTATACATCTGTGACCTGTTTAATTTCACTTATGAGAATGTTCTGAAGGTACATCCATTTGAGTATGAATGACTCAGTCTTATCATTTTTAATGGCAGAATAATAACCTATTCTATAAAAAAACCACATCTTCTTTATCCAGTCTCCAGTTGGTGGACACTTTGGTTGTTTCCCAGATTTAGCAATCACAAACTGAGCTGCTATAAACATGGGTGCACATATGTCACTGTGGCATGAATCTTTTAATTCTTTTGTGTATATACCTAGCAGAGTAGTGGCCATGTCAAATGATACCTCCAATCCTATTTTTTTAAGTTCTTTATAAATCCTGTGTAGTAGTCCTTTGCCTGAGAAAACACTGGCTAAAAATTTTTCCCACAGAGCTTGGGACTTAGCTCAGTAGTTCCAGTGCCTACCTTGCAAGTACAAGGTCCTGAGCTCAATCCCCAATAACCATATAGCACAATTCTGGGGGTAGTGACTCACAACTGTAATCCCAGTACTCAAGAGGCAGAGGCAGGAGGATTTCTGTGAGTTGGAGGTTCACCTGGGCTGCACAGAGAGCTCAGGGCCAGCCTGAACTAAAAAGTGAGACCCTGTCTCAAAATATATTTTTTCCCACATTATGGTTGTCTCTTCATCCTGTTGATAGTTTTTCTTTCTGCGCAGAAGCTTTTTTAATAAGATGAGATCCCAGTGGTTCTTTGTGCTAGTTCCTGTGTTACCGAGGTTTTGTTCATAAAGTCTTTCCCTATGCCAGTGTCTTTTTCTACCTAACCTATCTTTCAGCAGATTTAGTTTGTCCGTTTTAATATTTAGCTCTTTAATCAATTTCAATTTTAATTTAGTGCATGGTGAAAGATATGGACCTAATTTTAATATTTTGCTGGTTGATACCCAGTTTTTCCATCATAATTTATTGAAGAGGCTATTTTTCCTCCAGTATGGGTATTTGGCTCTTTTGTCAAAAATGGGGTAGTTTAGTATGCCTAGAATTGTTTCTGCATCTTCTCACCTGTTCCACTGGCCCTCAAGTCTCTTTATTTGCAAGTACCATACTGTTTTTATCACAGTGCCTTTGCAGTATAGTTTCAAGTTTCAAGGGGGATTGTGATGATATGTCTTTGTTGCCTAAATTTCTTTTACTATTGTGGGCCTCTTCTGGTTCCAGAAGAAATTCTGTATTATTTTCCCTACAGAAACTGATATAGCTTGTATTAATAAAACATTTTAACTATGATAATAAAACATTTGAACTTTAATTTTGTTTCAATATCTTTTTTGCTGAAGTTATTACTTTCCTAGAACCATCTGTAAGGTGTAATCTCATCTGTATCCATCTCCTGAGCTGTTTAGTCATCCTTCTGTTTTAACTGGAGTGCGCCAAACTGTCTGGAATCGTGAACAACAAATAAAGATAGTAGGTTGCAGGGTGATTTATTTCTTTCTTGATTACACCTTCCTGAGATGTTTGCTGATTTGGATTTTTAAAAACCTGTAGAACATGTTTACAAAAAGCAGTGGTCATTTTTCTTTTTGAGATAAAATCCTCACCACTACAACCAGTGAAAGGCTTCAGCGGCCACTGACCCTGAGCTCGTTTGTCTAGGAATCCATTCTGAAGTCTCAGGAGTTTCCCAGGAGCTGGCATGGTAGGGGCGAAGACCACTCAAGCTTTGCAGAGAGAAATGACTGTGAGCATGCTCTCACATCTTTTTCCATTAGGTGGAGCAAAGAGCTTGTTCTGTCTTTTATATTTTTTGTTTTTTCAGAGAAGACTTTTAAAATAGGCAGATCCTTAGGCTCTATCAGAACAGATTTAGAGTGTGCAACTTTCTTTTAAAGCTTGTCAGGTCAGAGTTGTGACATGCCCGTGCATGGGGCAGGGGAGCAGGAAAACAGGATTCTTTCACTGCCAGAGGGCTCGCAACACAGCCCTGGAGTAAGGCTGTGAACTCAGCTGGTACCCTCACCCAGGTTACAGGCTTTTATATTTTTGAGTGAAGTTTCTTTCCAATGTGAAATTCTCAATATAATACAAATTTAAATTATATCCACCAACAGAGTTTAATATAGTAGATAGAGTGTAACATTAAAAGCACAAACTTTGGAACCAAGGAAAAGCAATTTGAATCTTAGATATGCCCTTTAGCAGTCATGTGGACTTGAATCCCTTAATTTTGCTAAATTTCAATTTCCTGATCTGTGAAATGAATTAAAAATAATGAAGCCTCTTTCCTAGGGCTGTCATGATAATTCATTGAGATATAGTCAGATAATTCTGAACACCATTTTCAGCTCCTAATAGACATGCATTACTAGTTGTTACTAGAATAAGAAACTACTGAGAGGGGTCCCTATGAATTTTTGCCATGGATAAGTCATAGACCAGAATATGTGTTGAATGATTAATTGCCTATCTTTCCTTCAGAATCCAGTAAAGAGTATTTTCTCCTTCAGCAGTGCTTTGCCTTTGGCACAGGGAGGAAATTTGAGCAGAAGTGATTCAAAGAGATGTTGATAATGATTTTCAAACCACAAGTCAAGACCCATTGGTCAGCCAAAAAATCAAATTTCTCATAGTCTACATTCCTGTTGGAGATGGGGAGGAGATCTAGGGATGGGGGAGAAGAGAAGAAAGGAAACAAAAAGGATTAAGATGCAATATGTACGTGTACCAGTTTCCTGCCATGAGTGTTTTCATTATCCATTACAAACACATACAAATAAAAAAGAAACCAACTGTGAGAGATGAAACTAGCCCTGAAATGGTGTGGCGTGGCAAGCAGTGGGAACCAATGGGACCACGGCACGCGGAAGTTTGGGGGGTGTTCTTGAAAAGCTTTCATTGTTTTATATTAGATCTATGTTTTGTGAGGTGGATCACAATGTAAAACATATTTCTTTTGATCGGGGAGCACGATTTTGAAAGAGCGTAAATCCTCTAGGCAGTGTCGATCATTTGGACTAAAAAGTTGGTCAACAAGATCTATGTTTTTAATGTCTTTTGACAGACATGATGCTTATGAAAAGGGAGATATTTGCTTTCTACAAGTTGTTGCCACATTCTAAAAAGAGAAGGCATCTTAAACTTTGGCGTATCCTCCTTATCAAGATAGGTCCTTCTCTTAACTTTCATGCTTTTCTTTCCTTCTCCCTCTTCAGCTGTTATTTCTAAGTCTACATTGTCCCCACCTTTCAAATCTTGATGGTCTGGAAATTTCACTTCAGACTTTGCTTTGGGTCCCTGGAGAAGTCCATCCAGGTTTACACTTTCACTGAATCCTTTTATACCAGATACTCCAAAATCTCCACCTCCCCTGGCAGCTTCCTCTTAACCTTGTTGCCTACTGAGGTTCGCATTTGGACAGATCTTTCATGTCTCATGCTCAGTAGTCAATGCCGAACTTTTTGTCATATGCAGTTCTCCTATCCTTCCCCTCTTATTCCCCAAACCTACTCTCCTTTGGTGCTCCTTACCTTGATAAATGCCACCACTATTCCATCCACCTGTCCCAGAGGAATCACCTCTATCACCTCCAATGAACTTATCTCTTATATGTGTAGAATCATTGAGTCCTGTCTCCTAATATTTCTTGTTTTTGTTGTGTCCTCATTTATTCTGTTGCCACTATTCTTGTCAAACCACCTAGATTTTCCAGTGTGGTATCCTCTCAACTGTTCCCAGGATTCTCAAACCACTCTATACTCCATGCCACTGTCTAGCCTGTCATCTTGGTTCAGTGTCTTTAGTAGCCTCCAGTGCAGCCTTGTCTCATCCCCTAGTTCGTTGCATTATTAAAATTGCTTCTGGGTTGGGGATTTAGCTTAGTGGTTTCAGCACTTGTCTTGCAAGTGCAAGGACCCAGGTTCAATCCCTGGTAACCACATACAATACTGGGTGTGGAGACTCACGCCCAGCAGCAACCAGTACCACATACCACAGTGCCGGGCGTGGTGGCTCACGCCTGTTATCCCAGCACTTGGGAGGAAGAGGCAGGAGGATTTCTGTGATGTGAGTTTGAGGCTGAGCTCAGGGCCAGCCTGAACCACAAAGCAGTGAGACCCTGTCTCAAAAAAAAAAAAAAAAAAAAACTGCTTCTACCTCAATCTCTCCTGCCTGAAAAAGTGGTGAGAAAATTCCCTTCTCTTCTTTTCTGTGGCTCTTATATTTTTAATAAAGGGAAAGAAAATCAAATTTAGTCGACATCATAGTCATTCTTATACTTACTGAAAATGCATATTTTGGTATGGACTCCAACCCAATGAATTTTCCCCAAAATTCTTGAAGCCTCTGAGTAGATTTTTTAAGTGTATGAGAATGTAAAGGTCATTTTTCTTCCAAGAAAATAAAATGACTATCTTTTCTTAAAATAAATCATCAATCTGATCTCCTGGACAGATTAGACTAAAAGATTAGATACTTGCTAGAAGAATACTGGGCACACTATATATAAGATTTTTACTGTAGGTGAAGAATAAGAAGAAACTCATGTCTTCAAAATCTACCATCCACATTATAATATGTAGAAAAGAAAGATGATTACAGAAACTCTGACTCATGCTCCTGACAGCTAATGAAAAAAATCGCCAGCAGCAAAAGTGGGTTCTTTTTTATCTCAATGACAGGCACTTTTGTTTTCCTGAAGAGAAAGTATTCCATTCGCTTCTAAATACTGCCTGGTCTTTCACTGTAAAGCTTAGCAAGAACCTGATTATAAAATCATAGTTTCCTTCTTCACAGATACGGGCAAAAGAGATGGCTGAGTAAAGCTGAATGCAAGCATATCAATAGGACCTACTGTGATCTTTCCGATGAAACATCTGATTATGAACACCAGTATTATGCCAAAGTAAAGGCCATTTGGAAAACAAATTGCTCCAAATGGACTGAAACCAGACGATTTTATCCTTTTTTAGAAAGTAAGTAATGAGATTGTGTTAATATTCAGTTAATTTGCCCTCCTGGTTTGAGTCTCAGCTCCAGAAGTAAGCTTGCCCTGAAGGAAAAGGTTCTGCATGGCTTGGTTCTGCACCAGTGAGGTAGGTGACAGGGCCGTACAATTTTGCCTTCCCCTGACCTGTCAGTGACTTCACCATGAAAGTGGCATTCAGGCTCAGCTCAGTGACCTCTGCAGGGCCTCCCGAGGCCCAGAGCTGTCCTATTCTCTGCCCAATTAGAAGTTGGCAAATCTTGGCCATTGGGACAAATCTAGCCCATTCTCTGTTTTTCTATAGGCTAAGAGCAAAAAATAGTATTTAAAATAGCTTTTACATACCAAAAGAATATTTTGTGACATGTGAAAATTACATGAAATGTAAATGTCAGCATCTTTTCATAGATAAAGTTTTATTGGAACACAAAGCACACTTACTTGTTTACGTAGCTCTCTGGGACTGCCTTTGGTGCCATAACCAAAATAGAGTCAAGGTTACAGAAATCCTGTCGCTTAGAAAGCTAAACTATCTCCTCTTGGACTTTTATTAGAAGTTTACTGATCTCTGAACATCATTCTACTTGCATCTCTCATTTTCCCACTTATTAAAATATATTATTTCATCAAACTTTCATATTTTTTCCACTTATTGAAGTATAATATTTTCCCTTAGTAAAACATTATTTCACCAACTTTTCAAGTCACAACACTTTTGATTGCATTTGCCATCACCAATATCATTTATCCTTGCGACTAGGAACTAAGTAAACACAATGCTTGAATTTACTGTTTAACTGTGTCACTCTGGGTGAAATGATTGTTCAAGAGCGGGCATAACTTGGACCCTCTTTTTTGGAGCATCTCTTTT
>PVIR01014357.1:0-41339 GCA_004026965.1 Petromus typicus | reverse complement strand
GACTGTGCCGCAGGTCCCGGACTTCAGGCCTTGGGAGAGGTCAAGACTGCTGGAAAGCACAGACCCAAGATCCAGCCAGGGTCCTTCCTCCTACTGCGATTCTCAGGAGCATGTTTTCCACCTGCATTGGATCCCCTTCTCTTTCAGGAAATGGCTTCTACTTTTGAACTGGAGCTTTATCCTCTAGAGGGAACAGATCCTCCTGTCTCTGGAAGCCTCCTGCATAGCTTCACCTTGATTATTCTACCAGTATCTCACTTACATTTCTAAGATTAGCTGCTGCTCCTCCCCAAAGTAAATCTTCTCACTAGCTCCCTATTTCATAGAGTGACCCCAGAGAGCTGCAGTTGTGCCTCTTGGGCTGGAGTCCTCAGCTTCATCTTTGATTTCTCCCCCATCTCTTCTTTCCTCTTCAGTGCACTTCTGTGGTCACCCCCTACCTCTGTTATATCATTGACATGGATTCCTGGACTTTGTTTCTTATTATGGATCTGTCCTATGTGCCTCTACTTGAAAAGCTTACCTTTAGGGGTAGGAAGATTAAACAAGTTAATATACTTACTTTACTGTTTCTTACTATAGCCCACCATATATCTGAACAAATGGAATTATTCACCATTTCCCAAACATACCTACACTCTGGTTGTTTCGGAACATCCATTAAAATTGGTCTCTCTGCCTTAAATGAACTTTTTACTGCTTAAAGTCTATCCATTTTTCCAAAATCTAGTGTCAACATAAACTCTTTCTTCAAAACCATCACTTAAAAGATTTTTCAGTGGCTGAATTCAAGATGTGTCTACTCCCACTACCTTTATATTTATCAAAATGGAGCAATACACATTTTAGTCTTTCTAGATATCTGTATAAGATGACCTTCTATAGATCAGATAGGTTCCTAAATTAACCTTCTAATTGGAGCCACATGTCAATGATTTTTATTACGCTAGTTTGTTTCATTTCCTTGTTACCCTGAAATTGAGAGAGTTTTCAATAGCAAAATCAGAAACAAAATTATAGCTTTAGGAAAAAGTATGTATTAGAGCTTTCCCAGAATAAAATACATTAGAAATTGCCAAAAACCTAAAGCTAGGATTTACGAAGGTTTTTAAAGCAGAAGATTTAAAATACTTTTAAAAGTATAGATACATAAAGCATTTTTAGAGAATCAAAAGGAACAAACATTGTGCCAGCATAGTATTATTTCATATCCTTTCACAAATGGTTTTAACATTTCTGTGATTTTTTTTTTTTAACTTTCAACTTCACTGTTTTCCTGCTCTTTTTGATGCTTCCCAAAGGCTTAAAGGTTGGTCTCTTGTGGAGATAAATTACACCTGGAGAAATTAGTCCAGGTGCAGCCAATTAATTGTGGAGCCTGAAAGTCCCTGGTGAAGCAGGACTGAGCCTTCCCACCGTCTCTTGCACTCTAGGCTCCTTAGATGATAGGTCTTCACTTTTAATGAAGAAAAAGTGGCCCCATGTGGTCTGTAGTTGGCCTTGGACTTTTTTCAATCTAAAGACTGTGCACTTTGCTTAGGAAAAGCAGGAAGGTGGCAGAATTCACTTTGATTTCCAGCTCCCTAGTCACTGAGTCTTCTGGTAGAAAACCACTCCAGGCTGCCTACCACCTGCCTCCTGGTCCCAAACTGCTGGCCTTACCCATCCCCCACCCATCCTCACTCCCACTTCTTCAGAGCCAGCATTCCCTGATGGATCTTTTTATTCTGATTGATATTTTCACAACTGAAACAAAAATAAATGTTTTCAGTAACAGTTAGTGCTAAATGCTCTCTCTATGTATTTATAGTGGACCCTTGACTTAAGAACTCTGGCCATTCCCAAGGCCTGGTGGTAACTAAGTCACTGTATCCAAGATCTGGATGTGTACCTGGCTACACGCTGTAGAGAACACGAGACAAATAAATCTTCCCTTGACCTAATTAACCCAGCTTTCCTTTATGTCAGGCTGTTTGGAACTCAAGTGTCCACTGTTATTCTCTTTATTTCCCTTTCCTGTGCTGATTCCTCCCCCACAACCACAGAAACCTTTCTAATAACTTTGAGGAATATTCTCTTGTTTGTGTTTATTATCATAAGTAGTTTATTTGGATTTCGGGTGCATTCCTTAAGGCTCTACATAAATGGTACTGGATTCGTACCACAGATGTCATCCTTTCTTACGTTAACTAATGAGAGTTCTGTCTTGAAAATCACCTGGCATTGTTGTGTGTACTTATAGTGTGTTGCATCTGGACACTGCCCTAAACCGCACAGTGCAATGTGCAAAACATGGCACCTCTCCTGTAACCCAGATTGCTCCCCACTCCCACAAACCATGCCATGACAAACCTCTACAAACACACCTACTATGGACGTGGGCGTGAATCCCTTGGAGAAATAACAAGGAAGAGACTTCCTGGGTCTAGAACGGACGTACACACCCTTCCTGCCAGAATGCTCAGGGTGACCAGATGGCGAGTGCTCACGTCACCTGGACCCGAGGACAGTGCTCCATATCCGTATCATTTTCGACAGGCTACTGTGTGGGAAACGTCTCATTGTAATGTTGACTTATCCTCACAAATGGTCAGTTTGGGCAACACTTCGGTGTTTGTTAAATTTTGCATTGCGCCTTCTGTAAACTGCAAAAAAATATTCTCAGCCTGTTTTTACATTAAGAGTCCTATTTTCTTGAGGTGGATTTGCAGAAATTCCCTGTTCTTTACATACTGTAGGTTTTTATCTGATCACTTATCCATTTGGGGCATTGTCAAAAAACTTCTCAGTTCCTCTCACTTCTAAACTTGTCCCTTGGGAACAGCCTGAATGCCCATCAACTGGAGACTGGATAAAGAAGCTCATTTTTTAAAAGTAAAATAGAGTATTACTCAGCCGTAAAAAAGATAAATTAGAGACATTTATATCTAAATGGACACACCTTGAGGCCATACTCATAAGTGAAATAAATAAGACAGAGATGTATAAATGCCATATCATTTCTGTAGTATGAGAAACTGAAGATGTAAATAAGATCCAGAATATATGGTAGGCACTGTGAATTATGATAGGTAATAGAAAATTTTCAAAGGGAACTAGGGGAAGCAAGGGAAAGTAAAGAAGAGAAAGAAAAAAATTTCATGGTAGAAACAAACAAAAAAAGAAGAAAACAAAGCTCATATATATAGTGGGGGGGAGAATGGGGAAAATGAGAATCAAAATAGATAATGTACAGGTACAAATTCTCAGCAAGGAATGCAATCACAATGTATTCCTAAAATGTACCAATAAAGGAAAAAAATAAACTTGTTTCTGGCATCTTTTATCAGCAGAATCCTTGGATCACACTTTATGGTCCTTGTTTGCGAAACTGTATGCTTTAGCTAGATTCTCTATTACTGGAACAGAATCCCCAAAACTCACCATTTAAAGGAGAAGAGGCTTATTATGTTGGCTCAAGTTTTTTATTAGAGGATTCAGCTCATGATTGGTTGCCTCCAATCTTTCTCTCTCCAGAGAGAGAGAGAGAGAGAGAGAGACAGAGACAAGAGACAGAGATAGAGACAGAGAGAGAGAGACTCTTCCATGCAGATCATGTCTCTAGTTGACACTATCAACCAGCCCCAACCTTCCAACAGCTCTTTCAGCCATGACTCACCCCCTGATGAGTCCGTTGTACTCATAATCTATGACTTCTGAATCCATCAGACTTTGGGGGGACATTTTAGACCTAAACTAAAAGAGTATATCATAGCATTCCCTTCTCCTGTCTAGAGAGGTATTCTCGTATCTTCTCTTAATTTTAACTATACTCTTCACATTCAAGTCTTTAATCTCCCTGGAGTCCACCTTTGCAGATGGTAATAGACAGGAATCAGCTTAATTTTGCTTGATTTGGAAAGTAGTTTTCCCAGCACCTACTAACGTGTGTGCTTTCAAATTAATTGGTAGTGCTATCTTTGCCCTACATTAGACTACTGAATTATCTGTTCTGTTCTTCTGCCAATATCACCTGTTTATATCATCATGAGGCTTTGTGCTGTGTTTTAATATCTGCTAGGGCAAGAACCACCTCATTTCTCTACTTTCTGAAGACTGAGCCATTCATGGACATTTACTCTTTCATATAAATCTTACAGAAACTCCAGCAGGAATTTGATTGACATATCTTTGGCTATATAGATTAATTTACTAAGATTTGGCATCTTTATAATAATAATATACACCCAAAACATTGGAAGTATATTTATTTATTAGTATATTGGACCTTTGACTTATAAATATGGTCAGTTTCCCAGAGGTAGTTGTAACTCAAGTTGTTTGTGAGTCATTACAACTGAGATCTAGATGTTTGTCTGGGTACGTGCTATAGAAAAAAGGAAGACGAATTTCCCATTAACCTATTGACCCAAGTTGTTTGTATGTCAGGGTGGTCGTAACTTGAGGGTCCTACATATATATGCCTTATGCTTGGTATTTTATGAGCACCTATTTTGATCAGAAATTCATCTTTAAATTCTTTTTAAAAAGTTGAAAGTCCCTCTCAATCCGTGTGCCCCAGGCATTTATAGGGACAGAAATGAAGAGAATACCAGTGTGTGGTTACTTATACCTTATATATTTGTATAAATTTCTCATTCCTGTAAGGATTTTGCTTTGCTCTGAGATTATTCTGTATATCTTGGTACCACAGAGCTGGGCCACAAAGAATCTAGAAACTACTGACCCAAGGCCATGTTAGCATTCAGTAGTTCTCCAGTGGCCATGTTTGTTTGTGGTTTCAGTTGCCTGCTTTGAAGAAGAGTGAGAATAATGGGGTCATTTGAGGAAGGGACGGCACCCATTCAACCTGGTTTCAGGCTTGTTGTTCCATTTTATTATTATAACAACAGTAATTGTTCATCTCTTATTTGCCTACTTTATAAATTAAGCTTAATCACTGAGGTGGTGTTGTGTAAGGACAAGTGATGACTACTGTATTACTAGTGAGGCTGTTAATTGTGGATGGAAGGATGGAAGGGAAACTACCTTCCCTGGAGTCTGGAAACAAAGAGAAATCCACCTGGTTGGGACGTTGCTGGGCCACTTTATCCATACCTCATAGGTGGCTTTGTGGTAGTCAAAGCAGCTATGAAGTCATTGCTGGTGAATTCCCCAGAGGCCACCTCATCCGGGCTCCCCTTGACTGGTTCAACAGAGTTTGGGCAGGCAGAGGGGTCAGTCAAGGTTCTCTCCCCATCATCCCTCAGCAAAGCTCAGAGGCTTCAAGAAACACGCTGAAATAGGACTGCCCCCAAGTGCCCTGTGGACATTTTCAGAAATCTGTGTGGGTGGTTCGTTATCTACACACAGATCGCCTTGAGGACGTAGAGGAGGTCACACCTAGAGCTGCCTTTTCACATGTAAATGTGCAAAGTGAAATAGTCCCAGAACTGTTAGTGCTTGGCCTGCATAGCGCCTCAACTTGACTTTGATTGAGCTCAAGAACCATTTAGAAACTACAGCCTCTGGCCATTGTCATAGCCCAGCACTCAAAGCAAACTGTCTGGGACTATGATTAAACTGATGGATGTCAGGAAGGGGAGCCCGCGCTCTAAACCCGGTGTGAGGAGTGTGGCGGGTCTCAGTGTGTTCTCCTACCTTTTCCAAGAACCTGTAGAGATGTCTAGCCTGTCAAGCATTAGGCAAACTCAAATCCAAACCACAGAGCAGCTATTCTAAAGAACAGACTACAGAAAAATATCCGAAGGGGAAGACACTGTTTGCAATCCAGTGGGACTGACACAGAAACAAAACTTTACCACACTCCTTTTCTTATCTGCTTTTCATACTTCATTCTTTCTATGGTCTCATCTCCCCCTGGAGACAGCTCTGCCTATTAGGATTAATTAAATATGAATGTTAACTTGGAGGAAGATTTATGACGTCTTTGGCTGCCAGCTGTGCTATAGCTGCACACATCAAAGGATGAATGGTCCAGTCCACCATGTGTAAATTATGATTCACTTCTCCAAATTGGCTACTGCATTTCTAACAGTGTTTTGGGGAAGTTGCCAAGCAAGCCTTTCCCATCGTCCCTTGGTATCTGTTTCTAACTGCTACCTCCATGATAACAAAGATCACCTCTATATCAAGCAGGGGGCAGAGTCAGGGCCCAAGTCTAAGATGGGGGAAACAAGAAAATAGCTAGTGATTGACCGGTGAGATATAAAGTTGTACAGCACCTACAGTGCCCCCTCCTTGAACCACAGCCAATGGAGACAGAAAGAAAAATACATTTTCATGTAATTCATCTGAACAGATTTCAGGTGGGTCAGAAACAGAATTCTGTCCTATTTTAGATAACAGGAGCCAGAGGCCAAAAAGAATGAATGTCAAACTATCTCTGAAATTTCAGAGCAGAAAATGGAGAAGCTGTGTTTGACACCGATGACCATTTTAGTATGATGATGTAGTTTCCAAACTCAACTTTTCAAAACTTTAAAAACTGGCTCTAGGTTACAACTTAGAAAAATTCCACAGACATGGTTAAACTGTGGTTGGACTTTGTGCTCTGTTTCCTTATGTAGTCAAAGCAGCTGCCCTAAGATGGCTTAGTTACTCCATGGTCTTGGTAGCGTTATTCATGTAGCCTCGGGAACACAGCTTTACTTTCTGGGTTACTCCTGTCTGGGGAAATGACTTGACTGCTCAGTACTGGGATTCCTGGAAGATCTGAGAAGCACCACCAGGCAGGTTTTACCATGCAGACAATTGTGCCTCTTGACTCCAATATCTTGCTTTGCTATTTCCACCAACCCTAACTTGTTACATTTGATCTATAACCGAACTGCTTTGGAAACCCCTCCTTTAGCTGAGTTTCCAACTCTCACTAAAGCCAGGTCTCAACTTTCTCCCACAGTGTAGAGACTCAGTAGTGTATGCATCACACCCATTCTTCCTGCTCCAAGTAGGAAGCAACCTCAGCTGTGACCCCTCACCAAGTTGGGCTGCTGAGATTTGGGGTGCCCCTGACAGCAGGTGATGCACTACCCTACCTATTCAGAGAGAATATTCAGATCCTGCAGGAAAAAGGTCCATGACACATCTTTCCCATTAGCAAAGGCACATGCGGGAGAGATGATGACAGAGAGAATTTCAGTTGTGAATACTAAATGAGTGTACCTGGGGCTACAATGTCCTCCTGTGCCTTTTCTCCACCCTACACTGCCTGTCCCTCTTCCCTTGCTGCCCTCTGGAGGTGGTGAATGGGGCTGGCTTCAGCAACTGCCACCATCCGCTGGCACACACATGCAACTTGCTTGCATAAGGCCTGTCTCTGCACAAGTCCACATTCAAACATAGACCTCAGAGGTAGGGACTTGTCTTATCTCATGCTATATTCCCAGCACCTAAGTAGTATTATATTTAGATTAAACATTGAGGAAGGATGGGAAGAGATGGAGAAGGAACAGAAAGGGAGGGGAGTGGAAGGGGAAAAGAGAAGGAAATGAGATAAAAGTAAGGAAGAAGGGAGGGGAGAGAAGTGAAGGGGAAAGAGAAGAGGAAGAAATGCAGACAAGCTACATTAATTGAAACACCACATTTCACAGAAAATGCCCAGGCTTAGAAAACAAATCCAAATTCCAATTCTTTACCAACTTATATGGACAAAAGCTATGGACTTTGAACAAAATACGACACAGTTCATTAAGCCTTGAGTGTCCCAGGTATAAAAATAAAATAATATCTAATTAGATTGTAAAAAGAGGCACTGAAAAACCTGAAAAGTGTCTAGGATAGTTGCTTGCAAATCTATGAGTACAAAAATCAGTATTTAGGAGAAAACAATGGATAAGCTTTGCTTTCTAAGGAAGGGAAGGATCTGTTCATTCATTTTAATGGGAAATGGCATCTAAGTTGGGAGAAACCACCTTGATGAACATTTTTGGTTAGAAATCAGGCAAGTGAGAAGGAAGATAAATTAGGGAAAAAGCACTAAGTTGTTTTGCATAATTAAAAGGCAGAAATAGAATCGCTGTGCTTTCTCATGGGATCTTAGGAGATAGGAATAGAAGGCAGTGGAGAAGATATTTCTCCTCTACTCATCATGGGCTGGATCCCTGCAGACCAGGCAGACAAAAGATGGGTGAACGAGAGAAAAACAAATAGAAATTTATGAATGTGTGCATTGTGCATACACATAGAGAACTCGGTGATAAGAGACTGAAGGGGTGCGTAGATCTCAGATTTCTATGGCATCTCAGCAGAGAACAGTAATTTTATAGAGAAGAAAGAGAAAGGGGGCATTGGACTGTTGAGCCAAAAAACTACAGAAGTTAAGTATATGGAGAAAACTAGTGGAAGATGAGGATTTGTGCAGGGTTTAGTCCAGCTCCTTTGGTGTTAGCTCCTGCGCTGCCAGAGTCTAGAAGACAAAAATATCTATCTTCCTGGTAGATAGATATTATGGGTCAGATCTCAAAGCCCCTCAAAAGGGGCTGTCTCTCAAAAGTCATGTGCTAAAGGCTTAGCCTACTGGAACCTAGTGGAGGTGGGACCTAGTGGAAGAAGTGGGGTGGTGGGGGTGTGACCTCGAAGGGAATGCTGGGATCCCACCACAGTCTCTCCTTCCTGGATGCCATGAGGTGAGCAGCTTTCCTCCACTGAGTGTCCCTCTGCATGATATTTTGCCTTAACACAGCTCCAAAAGCACAGGGTCGGTCAAGCAACCAAGGACTGAGACCTCTGAAATCAGAAGGCAAAATATACCTATCTGGTATTTTGTCACCATGACTAAAACCAAATTGGCACAGTAGGGGAGGGCAGAAAGTTTTTCTTTCAGCTGCCTTCATTTCAAAGTCATCCAGTTACCAGATTGGAACACTTTGGGGTGAACTGCTCTGAACCCCTTCAGCAGCACTCTGAGTGAGGAGAAAAAAGAAAGAGGAAATGCTTAGCAAGGTGGTGTGGACAGGCCTTTGCAGAAAAGTGCAGTGGTGAAAAATCCCCCGTGGAGAGCACAGTGACTTCTCTTTTTCAGTTTTCAGTGTCAAGGTACTGAGTGCTATCCTTTTCCATTACTCAAAGCCCACTGCACAAGCTGTCTGAGGACATTTGTTTTATGTTGGTGGAAGCCGGAGGATTCAGAGATGAGCATGCCACAAGGTGGAGCTGTCTAAGGCCTCCAGTGTGGGTGTCAGGCTGGCGGCATCATGGTCAGGTGTGAAAGGGACACAGTACTAGCCAGTGAACTCGATTCAGCCAGTAGTGCCTCGAGCAACTGGGAAAGACCACCACTGCCCTCACAGAACTCTTGGATGTCAGAGAAGAGAGAACCTGCTGTCCTGTTGATCCCACTACCAGGACGGAGGTATGGAGAGAGAGGGGAGGTCTACAGGACCACGGTGGACAAGACAAAGTGAGGTTAATGGGACACTCACCTCGATCATAAAATCCAGGGTACTCTAAGATAATTGTTGTTCTAGAGAAATAATATTTTCATATGTTATTCTGATAAGTCAAAATGAATGCAAAGAACTCTATAATGGACAAATAACATATTTTTAAATAAACACAAGATTCTCATGGCTGATATTGTTTTCCTTTTGCCTCAGGGTCCAATATGGCTGAATGTATGAGTGTTGTGATTGTTTGAGTGTGTTTAAAATGTTGACATTTTGTTTGTCATGGATATTTTACATTAATTTTTATACCTTAAAATACTGCAATAATCATAGTTCTCCAGAGAAATACAATTAATAGGATATATGTGTTGATGTAGATAGATCAGAGATAGATAGGTAGATGGGATAGATAGATAGATAGATAGATAGATAGATAGATAGATAGATGATAGATAGACAGAAAGAGAGACAGATGAAGTATTGGCTCAGGAGGTTACAGGGGTAGAGAAGTCCCACGAGCTACAAGAAATCCAGTGATGTAGTTCCCAAGCTTGTGGGTCAGAGAGATAGTGGTGTAGGTTCTATGCTGGGTCTGAGTTCCTGAGAAGCAGGCAGGAGAATAATAATCTCCAGCTCTCAGCATTCAGGCAGAAAGAAGCACATTCCTCCCGTGTCCACCTTTCTGTGCTCTTCAACCCTCCATGTGGATGATGCCACACAGGTTGAGGAGGTCCACCTGCTTTACTCTGTCCTCCTATTTAAATACCAACCTCTTCAAGGGCCCCCCTCTCAGATGCACCCAGAAATGTCTAAGCAAATATACGGGCAACCTGTAACCCAGTCGAGCTGACACATACAGCTCATCGTCACAAACATGATTGATCCCCATGCTGAGTTTTGGGGGGTTTGGGGGCCTTTGCACCAGAAATGAGTGAGGTGGGGAAGCACCCTTTTCCCAAACAACAAGTATTCCATGACATGTGTGAAATACGTTCTGAACACCAGCTGAGTATTAGGAGATGGATTCAGTTCTAAGGACTGAGTAGTGTGACAGTCACTCCCCGTCCTCAAGAAGCCTGCTATCCAGAGACAGGGACGTGCACAGAGAAATGAAGGCAGTGACTGTTAGGGAGAAAAACAGAGAAACCACTGACAACCTGCAGGAAAGACTCCACCTGAGCAAAACTTTAGAGATGGTCTCTCTGCACAAGAGACACTCAGACCCAGTCCTGAAAGATGCACAGGCACAGCCTATGCTGATGAAGAGATGAGGAGGAGGCGGGTATCCTAGAAAGACAGCAAGACGTATAGGAAGCCCGAGAAGTAAAAGTGCTTTTCCACTTTACAAGAAGCCAAGGAAGTTCAACACAATTAAGGTAAAGAGCCAGGCAAGGTGGAGGGGTCAGAATGTTCAAAGTCATGTGAGCGAGTCTAGATTTTACCCACAGAGCAATGAGAAGACCTCACAGAGTTTTAAGTAAAAAACTTAAGTCATAGTAAGTTTTAAGTAAAAAACTTTAAGTCGTAGTAAGATTTGTGGTTTGACAAAATCAAAATTTGGAGAATGGAGAAGAAAGAACATGAATGTGTGCATTAAAATGGTCCAGGCGAAAGAGACGGCAGTGACAGGTAAGAGAGAAGTAGAGAGCATCGTAGGGACACTAGCTGGGATCATCAGCATGTGGTGGCTCATTCACAGGAGTAGCAGAGAGGGGTAGTACCAAGAGTTAAATACAATACGAGCGGGGACAATGGAGCAGTTGATGGAAGTCATTTCCTGGGGATCGGGCATCTTAGTGAAGGTAGTATGGGCTGTACACACAATAGAAACTGAGAAAAGAAATGATTTTGGGTTCTGCATGCTGTACTTAATTGCTCCCTATAACAAGTCATGTCTTTTGAGGCAAAGAAAGTTTCTTTAAAAAAAAATCCAAATCAGTTCTCTAAGTTGATTGTTCTACCATGTGATCAGAAATTATAAGTTGTCATTCATTGTTTCACACAGAAAGAATGATGTAAGACATTGCAGTTGCATTAGTAACAGACTAATAACAGACAGGTCCAGAAAGTGTAGAAGTTCGTTTCCCTTTCATTCATCCCTTTGTATTTCTTGCCTTATTACTTAAACATTCTGTAAGCTTGAATTTCTGGGAGGCTTATCATAAGAAAAAAAGATTGCAATTCTCAGTATTTATTTTGAAGAAGACTGGAACGATTTTTTTCCCATTATGTTCCAACACAGAGAGAATCGCCTTCTCTCCTGAGATCCTTGACATTTTCCAAATCCTGTTTGATGATTTTCACTGTATGTTCAAACAGCACCATGTTTATTATCTGATATATTTAAGGAGAAGAAGCACAGTAACATTAAAAAGAAAAGCAAATGAAATTTCACCCCAGGTTTTATTTACATGCTTTAAAAATGTCTGCCTTACCCCAGTTGCTCCAGTCTGGTCTGGCTGCGCAAGTTTCCAGGTGCAGCACGTGACTGAGCCCCAATACTAGCTGGAGTTCTGCCACTGAGATACAACAAAAACCATAAAAAAGAGAAAGAGAGAAAATGATAGAAGCTTTGGAGCATTCCATAAATTTGGAGTTAGACATGAGATGATTGGACAAAGGATGGGTTTGAAAAGTAGAGTGACAGAATTTAAGAAAGAAATAATAAGGAACAGAAATCTCACAGTTTCAGAAGCAAAGACTAAGATAGGACAAATGTTAAGGGCAAATAAAAATCATAAGGAGAAGACTAGAAAAAAGTATGGGGAAAGTAAAAAAATAGAAGTAAAACCTGTAAAGGATAAAAAAGATTAAAGGAGAAGTATCAGACAGCTAATCACTGCTATAGCTTGAAGTTCCCTCCAAAGTTCATGTTGACATCTCATTGCTACCTGAAAATATGAAGAAAAGTTGAGGTGAGCCCAGTGGGGTGGCATGTGCCTGTCATCCCAGCTCTCTGGGAAGCTGAGGCAGGAGGATCACAAGTTCGAGCCCAGCCTGAACAACTCACTGACTGAGTAAGTCCCTGTCTCGAAATAAACAGTAAGAAAGGATGTGGCTCAGAGTAAAGATCCTGGGTTCCAACTCCAATCCCACCACCAAAAATGAAGTGAAACCTTTAAGGGGTGCTCAGGTCACAGGACTATTGTTACAGGAGTGAGTCATTTGTTGGGGGGTTATTCCTGATAAAAGATAAACTCAGATCAGTTTCCCTGTTTCACACATTCTCTTCCTTCCCTCCTTCCCTGTTGTGACTCAGCAAAAAAAAAAAAAAAAAAAAAAAAAAAAGAAGTCCTTTGCTAGATGCTGGTCAATTCCTTAGACTTCCCAGACACCTATACCATGAGTCAAATAAACTTCTTTTCTCTAAAAATTACTCAGCCTCAAGTATTCTGTCACAGTAGCACACAAGCAACTAGAACACATATTGTGTGATCAGTGCTCCCGAAGGAAATCATCTCAGCTTCTACTTCTAGTAGAAGTTCTGAGTCTGGCAGCCAAAATGAGTCACAATTTAAGAAATCTATTGAACTTCGAAAGAAAAACAAAAAACCTTTCATCATCAAAGAAAAATGACTAAGCCTCTCATTAAGGAGAAGAAAATAAGACTAACAATTAGACTTTTCAATGGCAACATTTAGTTCCAGAGGATAATAGAGTATTGTATTACAAATGCTAAGATATTATGGACGAGAGTTTTGCATCCAGGCAAGCAGACATTTAAGTTTAAAGTGATACATAAATTATTATGATTATGCAAGAATTCAGAGAATACTGTCCTCTTGAGTCCTTGGAGAGAATGGACAAGCAAATGATTCAAACAATGAAATGATGCAGGTGATTATGTGCACTGTCTATATATAGACTTATATGTAAAATTAATACTTCTTGATAGATACGAGGGTGACCGTACACAGTTGTCATATGACACAGTGCAGTTTAAATAATTATTTGTAATAATATATAGTATGTATAATAATTAGAATAATTTTTAAAGTAATCCCCACAAATCCAAGCAAAAGGAAACAAAGACATTTAACTCTTCCTCACCTTAATAGCATAAAACAGGAGAATCATTTCAAGTAACATATAGTAATCTAATGATACATCTTTCTGGTTTGTACCCTTGAAAACAAATAGATTTTTTTATCTTTATTGGTACATTAAATATACACATCATGATTGCACTCCATAATGGGGATTTGTACCAGTATAAGACACAACTTAATTCTCATTTTTTCCCATAGTTCTACCCACCCTACCACCCCCCCATAAACATAAAATTTGTTTCCTTACTGAAAACAAATAGATTTTAAACTGCTCTCCATAACCCAGATTTTAATAACATTGGTATTGTTTTCCTGAAATGATTACATAATATATATTTTAAAAGTTACAGAAGAAACTCTGTAAATGTTGTTAGATTATTTGGCATAGAATTAAAGATAAAACCAAAGTTATAAAACCAACATTTTAACCAGAAAGATAAATACAAACTAAGAATATAAGTGAAAAACATATATTCATTGCACTTGTCACAGTTCTGTCCCTTAAAAGGGTTTAATAGCAGTAACCCAGGTAGGAAAGAGCACCCTTAGAGCTCACACTGTAAAAGATAATTACTATTGTGTGCTAAAAGCAACCAGAGCTTTTTGTATAAATGGCTTTCAGGTCTAGGGCAAGAAATGCACAAAATGAGCTTAAAGTATCATGGGAGGCTGAAATTAGCCTAAAACATCATGTCCAAAGAACTCAAAAAGCCTAACTGAAGAGTCTCCAGATGGCCAAAGACAGGAGCCTTGGAACAGCAAAGGCAGGACAGCCATGGTGAATTGAAAGGCATCAAGTAAGTTTCAATCCATTAGTCAGTAACAATAAAAAATGTCATTGCTCACATGCGGAAGATGCTAGGGATTAACTGTTTATTTTGAAAACTGTAGAAGGCAAAATGAAATCATGCCCTTATTTCGCATTGTGACAATGATCGATGGAGGAAAAGTTTGGAAGCATCTTAGCTAATGAGTGAGGAGAAAGTAAATTAGAAGAATATCTCTTTATTCACAAACCTCCATAAAAGAAATTTGGAGCTAAGAGTCATTATCAATGGAGCTGACAGCGCAGAAAGACCACCAGATAGCAAGAGTGTCGTGGTGAAAGACACCACACCTATCAGGGAAATTTACCCACAAAACCATGAACTTGTTCAGTCAAGTCTTTGCTGAGGAAAGTGCTTGTTAGCCAGTTTACTGGAAACATAACAAAGAGAAACATGGTATATCATAGATTATAGAGGCAATGTCAGAAACTTTCCAAATGTGGAAAGATCAATAGAAAAAGAGTTGGTGTCCTTAGCAACTTGCAATGAAGAAAAAAGAAAAGGGATGAGAAATGTACAGATAAAAGAAAATGTTAAGAAGGTATATAAACAAATTGAAATGTGCAGACTTTATTTGGATCTTAATTCAAAAAATACAGCATTAAAAAATTTTGAGGTATTCAAGTGTGAATATTAACTGAGCAGTTGATAAAATTATAAAATTATTGTTAATATGTTTAGGTATAACAATGATGTTCTGGTTGTATTTTGAAAGAGTTCTTACGCTTTAGGGATATATACTAATATGTTTCTAGATCAAAGAATATCATAAAACTAGCTTCAATAAAAAATGAGTTTGTCTCAAAATAATCTCATTAGAGAGAGGAGAATAAATGGGCTCCAACTGGTCCTGAGTTGATAATCGTTAAAAGTGAGTGATAAAACTTGGGATTTGTTAGACTGTCCTCCAAACTTTGATGTGCTTGAAGTTGCCCATCTGGAAGAGTTTAAAAACCACACATGGTCATATTTTTTCTTTTTTTATATATATTTCAAATTTATCTTAGCCAGTTCATCTATAATGAGCATGTTAAATTAACTTTCCAGGTTACCAAGCCCTAAGTGGGAAGAATAAATCATGCTTTAAGTGTGACATATTTTCCTTGATGTTGTTATAGATCATTTGTCAATGAATTTTAATAAACACTAGGTGGCACAGTGATTGCTTTATACTAAACTGGCAAAAGAGAAAATGGATTATTCCACTGACGTGAATAACACCATCCATCAATGCTGTGGTACGGTGACATCACTTTTGAAATTATCTCATTTCTTAATAGATGAAAAATCTTTTCAGCCTGAAATAATAATGCTCCTTCTGTTATACAGGTTCACCTAAACATAATTTATTAAAATTTCTCCTTACATAATAATTTTTATTCTTGCAGTTTTTACCTTTCCGTTTAATATAGCTGTATCCTGGCAGAACGTGTTGCAATTAAAATTTACATAGCTAAATAGCAGAGAGAATTTTGTATTCTTCAGAGTGGCTTGATACAAAATATTCCATATGCTGCAAAAATTAATATAAAGTAGCCCTGAGCCTTTTCTCCAATATCTGAATATTGCTTCTAGCTTCTCACTCTCATACCATTAATTGGTCCCAAATCTTATTTGAGCCATCTCAATTTTCCTCTCAGCTAATTTTTCTTAACCAAAATAATATATCATCCTATTTTTATGGTGGATAACTAATTTAGAGAATCACTGTGCTTTTAATTAATAGATTATGATTAAAGTATTCAATTTCAAAATCCATTCTTTTGGACAGGAAATAAACTTAGCACCCAAAGGTGTAGTAGAAAGAACGGTAGATTTGGATAGTGAAAGATCTACTCTGTCTTGTGGCGTTGGTCCACTCAATTCATGTCTCCGATTCTCGGTTTCCTGCATTTAATCTTTCACTGGATAAATACGTGTCCGCCTACCAGTGACCATTTGGGCTAATGTTAGAAATATAGAGGAGTGAGCAAGTCTTACATCCCCACAGTAGGGCCTGAGTTGACTCCAGAAGATGTTTAGGAACATGATGAAGAATAAGATATAGGACTATTCTTTTTTTTTTTTTTTTTTTAGGTTTTTTGAGACAGAGTCTCGCTTTTGTGGTTCAGGCTGGCCCTGAGTTCAGCCTCAAACTCACATCACAATCCTCCTGCCTCTGCCTCCCGAGTGCTGGGATGACAGGTGTGAGCCACCACGCCCGGCACTGTGGTATGTGGTACTGGTTGCTGCTGGGTGTGGGTCTCCACACCCAGTATTGTTATGTGGTTACCGGGGAATCGAACCCGGGCCCTTGCGCTTGCGAGACAGGCGCCGGAGCCACTGAGCTA
Organism: Petromus typicus; assembly: GCA_004026965.1. Lineage (NCBI taxonomy): Eukaryota > Metazoa > Chordata > Mammalia > Rodentia > Petromuridae > Petromus > Petromus typicus. The sequence continues at coordinate 24,747 of PVIR01014357.1, read as the reverse complement.
ACTCCCCGGCCCCAGATATAGGACTATTCTAAGTGCAGATAAAGTCAACGGGGATAAGGAAAGCATACAATGAAGAAAATGATTTAGAATAAAAGAGAACCCTAAGAAAGCAGAGAGGTGTGTCCACCAGATGGTAAACTGGAACAGCAGGACCACTGGGCCTTTCTAACTAAACACACCACACAAGTATATAGCACTGCCTGAATTAGAGACTCTGTGCTTTACCATTTGCTGTCACCATGACTGTTCACAAATTCTTAGCCTGTCTAAACTTCAGAGGCCTTCTTATTGGTAGAAAAATAAAAATTCCTACAAGGATTCCATGGTACTTAAATAAAATAATATATTGAACACCAGTGTCTGGTATGTGCTATATGTTGCCTGATTTCATCATGTTCTTGAATAGAAGGTCTCAGGGGAGTTCTTTGCAGGCCCGTAGTATCCCAAGCAAAGAACTAAGCAGAATACTCAAAAGGAGCAACAAAAGTAAGATGTATTAAAAGCAGAAGAAAGGAAAATACACTCCACAGAGTGGAGGCAGGGTAGTGAAAAGACCTTGAGGTCTTCTCTAGATAGGGCAGATACTGGATCTCTGAAAGTCCTGCAATTGTGAGACTCAGTAGTCATGGCGGAATGGGACTCCTGACTCAGCCTACACATGGTGGCAGCAGCAAGGGGGTGGGGGGGTTCAATATAAAACTTTTGTAGGAAGTGTTCCAGTGTCCAAAGTCTACTGGAGGAGGACTCAAAGCCACATGCAAATGAGGTTGGATACTGACCAAAGTCACATCCTTTACCTTTTGTACTGCCTGGGAATCTTTTGGGGGATAGAGTGACTTGTATCAGCTGGTGTTCTGATACTTTTTTTTTTTTTTGAGACAGAGTTTCACTTTTGTAGTTCAGGCTGGCCCTGAGCTCAGCCTCAAACTCACATCACTGCAATCCTCCTGCCTCTGCCTCCCGAGTGCTAGAATTACAGACATGAGCCACCATGCCCGGCACTGTGGTATGTGGTACTGGTTGCTGCTGGGGTGAGTCTCCACACTCAGCCTTGTTGTACGTGGTTACCAGGGATTAAACCCGGTTCCTTGCGCTTGCAAGACAGGCTTGGGAACCACTGAGCTAAATCCCTGGCCCTGTTCTGATACTTTGACAGTCAACCTAACCTCTGGATTCTTGCTTCACCACTTATGTTGTTCAGTTATCCATACTCTATCTCTTCTGCAAATCCCAACAAAAGGCCTAGGAGAGATTTATGAGATTCGCCACAGCATCTAGCACTCCTGGTTTTACAAAGGAGAAAACTTGAACTCAAAGAGGAGATGTAGGACATGCATGGCAGAACCTAATCTAGCCTCCTGTCCAGTCCTCTTTCCGCCATCACACAGAACTCTCTATTTTCACTTCCCTTTGAACAAGTGAAGAATTTCAACACAGACTGGGGACTTGTACAGATTTGTTTATCTTGCAGCTCAAGATGTCAGGTTTCCCTTTGGGTTTTTTCTATTATTCCAACAGATCGATAGTAGACAGAAGCCATTCTCATGCTAAGCCTTCTTTTTAGAGTATGAAGGTGACAAATGTCCTGCCAGTCAGTGGCCTGCTAAAATGAAGACTGCCAAGTAGTTTTAATCATTTTTATGTGCACCAAGTCTCTTCTCCGTCATTCTCCCGTTACTGTGGATTTCTGGACCAAAGCTTCCTTTACGAACCATTTTTCAAGAAATCAGTAAAGCTTCCGCTAAAAATCTCCTCAGTGGGATTTCATGAAAAAAGTCTTAGCGCCTTCAGCTGTGAGCTCTTCTCCCAAACATTGGGCAGAAGCAGGGGAATCACTAGCCTCATTTTTCCTGGAGTTGCTAATAATTAAGAGAAGCCTAAAAGCTCTTAGAAGGGGAGGAAAAGAAGTTCATGGGCCCTGCAGTGCAGACGGCAACGGTTCCCATGTGGGGACCATTGGGCAGAGAGCTGACCTCTCTGCCATTTAAAAATGATCAAATGGAAGGCGCTCTCTTTAACTGCTGTGCAGTGTGTGCATGTGCGTTGTGTGTGCGTGTGTGTGTGTGTGCGTGCGAGCATGTGTGCATGTGCATTGTGTGTGCGTGTGTATATGTGTGCGTGCATGTGTGCATGCATGTGTGTGTGTGTGTGTGTACAGAGACTCCAACTTAATTCTTTTCCAAGCTGAGCTACTGAAAGGTACACTGAATTCAATGGAAACCCATAACTCCATTACACATTTCTCTAAAATATTTCTTCTGCTAGTCACCTAAAATTTGACTGGGTGTGACTATGTATTATAACCAAAAATGTTTCCTAAATATTATTGATACATTTTGAGTATGTCAAGTGTGTTTTAATTTTGCTTGAATCATTGCTCCTGTTCCTATGAATCCAACTTCCCATCATCTTATCAGGTGCTCCTGGTTCATTCCCCCCTGAACAGACGGAGTAGTGGGGTTCTGCTCCAATCACTACCTCCTGCCTGCACCTGTGGCTGTCCAGACCTGCCCTGAGAAGTGGCCGTATTTCCTGAATTACCTTTTGCTACCTAGCCTCCCTCAGTACTCACCATGGCTCCCTGCACATAAGAGGTGGAATTGGGGAAAGGTGAGTGAATTGAATTCTCCCCTCTCTGGTACTAAAAGGATGTTAAGTACCAGGAAGATAATGCTTTAGAAAGAAGCAATGTATTCCTTTGAAGCTTTAGGGCAAAAAAGATATTAATAATGATAATTGTATGCTTCCAATGGTGGATCTCAGGCTCCTAAGCTTTTAATGTAAGCCATAAATTTAGACATCAAATTGTTCTTGCTACCAAAGGGAAGGCGGAATGAGGTTTTGCTTATAGGCAGATGCTCTGGCTGCCTTTTATGAAGGGAGAAATGTGTATATCGAGAGACTCAGACTGCTGCATCCTACTGTCATTACCACCCAGCACAGGGCTGTCGGAGGTCTGGCTTTAAGTATGTTTCCCTGAAAATTACCCCTGGCCATTTGCATTAAACACTTATATTTCAAAAGTAGACTCTCTAGTGAAAAGAAAAAGGCAAAATGAGAGAGAATCAACACTGATGTCAGACATCATTCTGGCCGAGCTTCATAGGCTGGACACAGCAGCACGCTGGGTTTTGTAGGCTTTCTGGCTTTTAACAGACCTCAGAATGATTTGTACTCTGAAGCTGCTCTGCGCTAGGATATTATCATCAATAGGGTTCTTTGCTACAGGTCAATAAATTAAAGCAGTGGGACCTTCGACACTTAGACTTTCATCACATGCATATTTAAAAGTGGGCATAATAAAAGACCTCTAAACTCTGTGGCATACCTATTCAGTGGCTTAAAAGAGGATGCAAAAAGAATTAAGATGTATTATGCACATGTACCAATTCTCCATGATAAATGTAATCACTAAGTATGGTAAACGTATACTGATGATAATGTGAGAATAAAATGTTTCAAACAGATGACACACATATTTTTCTATGGTGTTTCCTGAGGTACAGAGTGGGATGAGCCTCCATTGTCGTCTACCCTGACTTGTTACTGTGCCCTGACGAGGACCAGATGTGACAGATTTACTGTCTCTGTCTGTCTTTCTGCGTTGCTGCCCCCTTGGCTCATCTTCTGGTGCTTGAAGGCACAGCACTGTCTGAACTCTGCTTGGTTTATCCAGTTTGCCACCTCTGTAACCAAATCAGAATCACATGACTAATTGCACGGGACTCGCACGTGATAACAGGCTTCAAATTCATGACAGCTATCGCTCCATTTATCCATGGGAAATTACATGTCTTTAGGGCGATGTGGGTTTTGTAGCAATTTATGTTTTTCCTTTTGGCTTTGGTTTCCAGGATACTCAGCATCAGACTTGGAGCCTAATTAAAGAAAGGGTCTCATGGCTCTTAGTGCGCTGGAATAGTTTTTAGCTGGTCTTTTTTTGCTAGCAAACTTGTACTTTCTCTGGTCTTGACCTTTTGAAAGCTTACTATCACATTATGTATTGCTTTCAAACCATATAAGAATTTTTCTAGAATGAACAAAAACATTACCATATAAATACTTTGATAAGTTTTGGAATGCAGTTCAGAGAGTCAGCTTTTTAAAGAAGGGGAAAGCTAAGCAAAAAAACTAATGTTTCTTTAGAAAAATGTATCTGAAATAACAGAACATGATGTCTAATGATTATCCTCTAGTTATTTGCCTGCAACCCTACCACACTCCATTCCATCTTGCATCTTGAATTTAATTAATTATCTGTCTTAAATACAGATTAATTCACATTGCTATGTAATTTACATAATCATATTACTTATGCAATTATGTCTTAAACAAAGATGAAATCATTGGACTGTTTTGCTCAGCAACCTGCTACGGCTCTCTTGCAGAAAGAAGCCCAAGTTCCTAGGCATGGCATGCAGTCTTCATGTCACCATCTTGCCAATCAGATCTTGACCCCTGTCCACCTCCAATGCATCATCTCCTTCAGCAAATTGTCCTTTGTCATTCTGGACATATCCGGCCCCCTTCTTCTTCACCATCAAGATGTTCTCCTGCACTCATTCCAAAGCATACAGAAAGTAACTCTTCTTGTTCTCTCTCTCACCTATTTCCCAACCTGTGTTGATTTTGAGAAAGCCAAGTCATCAGTGATTATAAAAACAAATCAAACTGATCTAACATCAGAAATTCTTGTTTCATCATTTCCAGGTTCCACCTACACATTTTATCTTTTAATACAAAATGATCTCCTTTCTGTAATTACTCTTTATTCTCTAGTCAATTTAGAAGCAATACACAAGCAATACGCATGACTGAGAAGTTTGGATGCAGCCTACTTCTCTAACCTTATCTTCACAATAAGACAATATTCAAGGCCTTAAAATATGTGAACAAATTCTTTGACAATCCTCCTGTAAAGAAGCAGAGACTGCCTATCAACCTTTTGGGTATATTTTTGTATATGTGACTTATTGGTAGCTAGCTCCTGAAGCTCAGCCATAAAAGTTACACAACCTTTGCCTTGTTCACTGAGTTAGTCACAGTTTGAGCCTTCAGTAACCATTTAAGAAGACAGGTCACATAAAGAGACCATTTGCAGTGTTCCAGTAGAAACCCGAAGTTGAGGTCCAAGCCAACAGGCTCCACCAACTGCTACTAGGTTTGTGGGCTGAAGACATTTGCAGATGATCCTAGCCCTCAACTTCATGGTCTCACCTACTTATTAAGTCTTCTCAGTTGAGCACATTAATTATTTCTACTCTTCTCTGTCCAATTTCCTGAGCCCAAGAATAAGAGATAAGTGGTTGATTTAAACTACTAGTTCAGGTGGTAATCTTCTGTGTAGATGTAATAAGCAGAACAGGAAATCTATTACCTAACAGAGGTGTGGTAGTGTATGAAAACCTAAAGCATGGGGTACTGGCTTTGAAACCTTTGTCTAGCAGCAGCTAAACAGGACTCAAAGAGTCTATTAGAGTGGGCCAGGGAGTTAGCTCAGTGGTTCTGGCGCCTGTCTTGCAAGCGCAAGGACCTGGATTCAATCCCCAGTAACCACATAAAGTCTATTAGAGGAAGCCTTACAATAGTCATGTAAATTGTTGGTGAAGTCTTAAAGACCAGCAAAGCAAGTACTTTACAAAGCTCCAGGAAATCAAAGTTACATAAGCTACTGGTGGAAAGTTTGGCCACACTATTCCATGAGGCAATGTAAAAAAAAAAAAAAAAAAAAAAAAAAAAAAAGCAAAAAAACAAGAAATATACCTAAGGAATTTGGTGACCTAGTTAAGCAGATTTTCCTGTGAAATATTAAAGGGACATCTGGCTTCTTCTTGTTGCCTATGATAAATTACAAGGGAAGAGAGCTGAGCTAAAATATAAACTTTCTTGTTCATAAGCAGAATTCTGAGAAAATACCAGGAGCTAGAAGTTGCCAGTTTCAAAAGTAAAACTTTAAATACCTGGCATCTCCAAATGGCAAAAAAAAAAAAAAAAAAAAATTCAAACTAATGAGTGATTCTAGAACAGAGGTCAAATCCAAAGTAGGTATGTAAGATCATTTGTCAAGAATGGCCAATAAACATAGGAAAAAAAGTGTTTTACATTGCTGGTCATCAGAAAGATGCAAAGTAAAATAACTTCGAGGTTCTATCTTACCCCAGAAAGAACGGCTGTCATCAGGAGGTTGGATAATAACAAGTGCTGATAAGAGTAGGGGCGAAACAGAAGCCTTCTACATTCCTGATGGGAGTATAAACTAGTCCAACTACTACGGAAATCAAAATGGAGACTCCTCACAAACCTAAAACTAGAACTTCCGCTTGACTCAGCTACTCTTCTAGGTATCTTCCCGAAAGAGCTTAAGACCTCACATTACAGTGATCCAGGCACACCCATGTGTATAGTAGCTTAATTCACACTAGCTGAATCTTCAGAGCAGCCTATTTTTCAATAAACAGATGAAGAGATAAAGAAAATGTGCTGTTTTCACACAGTTGAGACTGCTGATAGACACACTTTGAGACCAGAGTAATAAGTAAAATAAATCAGACACACAAGCTTAACTATCATTTGGTTCCTCTCAAATGAGAAACCAAAAATATAAACAAAGAGGAAGATGAACCTAGATAAGAAGTAGGAAGATATATTTTGTTCAAATTGTATCGACAGAAACACATCAGATTTTACTAAGAGGAACAGAAGTAGAAATGTAGGAAAGGCTTTGGAGTGAACCACCAACTACTATGGGGAGAAATCAGGATGAGAAATATATTTACTTATAAACATAGGCTAATTCTTAGGGGAAAGAAAGGCTATTTCTAAAAACAGTACAGAGCTCAGAAAGCAGAGTGGAGAATAGCAGAAGCAAATGGCTAAACCATAGAACTGGTAGAACAGTAGAACTTCTCAAGGACCTGGCAACATATATTTACTGGATTTCAGAAATGCTATGATCTAGAGTTAACGTTTTGTGCACCAGTGTATACTTTATCTTTAAGTGAGTGGTATGTGGAATAGATAACTTGTTTCTTTAGCTTATAGGTCTTCAGATTAATAGAAACTACACTTGAATAGCCTCACCTGTGAAATTACACCTGAGAAGCCATCACCATGCATAATTTTGCTTTTGATGACTACATACTAGAACTCAAGTCTTGGCCTGATAGCATCATAGCTGTCACTGTTAGGAGATGGCAGAGGGAGGCAAGTGTGTTTTGCATGAGGATAGAATATGGCTGTCTTATGGTATGTCTGTACACTCTCTGAAACACTCCCTTCAAGCCATGGGTCTACATAATCTCTCTACAAGTTTAGGATGAATTTACTACTCACGATACAAGGCTATTCATAAAAGTCACTGCAACCTCTTCTTTATCAGCTAGAACATTGGCCCTTGGAGATCCTGAAGTTGCCATGCTATGAGGATGGTCAGGTCACATGGAAAAGCCAAGTGTTGTTGTTCTGGTAACAGTCTTTGCCTACAGCTCTTGTCAGCTGCCAGATACATAAGGACACCTCCCAGAGATTGCAATCCTCCAGCTATCAAATTGTCACAACTGAGACTTAGATCCTGAATCACACACAGACCATTTCCTTTCTGTGCTGCCTGAATTCCTGACACACAGAAGCTGTAAGTGTGATGAAATGGTCATTTTAAGCTGTCCAGATTTGATCCTATATGTTGCAAAGCAAAAGTAACTGGATCAACACCTCAAGTAATTATTGTGAGACTTAAATGGCACATATACCTTAACTAAAGAGCAAATGTTAGGCAAAACAAATGCTCAATGAGCAGGAAATATCAAGGGATACATATTTTATTTGGCTTTGCTCAAAATGTTTAACATAGCACTGGGGCTTACAAGAGATTCTTTTTTTTTTTTTTTCTTTTAGGTTTTTTGAGACAGGGTCTTACTTTGTGGTTCAGGCTGGCCCTGAGCTCAGCCTCAAACTCACATCACAGCAATCCTCCTGCCTCTGCCTCAGAGTGCTGGGATTATAGGCGTGAGCCACCACGCCCGGCACTCTGGTATGTGGTACTGGTTGCTGCTGGGGTGAGTCTCCACACCCAGTATTGTATGTGGTTACCGATGAATCCAACCCGGGTCCTTGTAAGACAGGTGTTGGAACCAGTGAGCTAACTCCCCGGTCTCTACAAGAGATTCTTAATATATAGTACTTCTTGACTTGAAATGATTACAGATCTAATGAAAAAAGGTAAATTTCCAGAAAAATCACAGGACCATTTCTTTCTGAACTTTTTGAAAGAAATTTTTTACTAATGCTAATAGAAGGTAAAGGATTCCTCCTATTATCGTCTATTGAATTCCAAAATTATCCCCACGAGACATCAGATTGCACAGCTGATTTCATTCTAGCCTTTCCTGCTAAGTCAAGGGCAACACAACTTCAAATGCTTGGATTGAGTGAATAATGATTAACCAGAAATGAGGGATTGTGGCTCACCACTGTGGGGTGCAACTATTTCAGCGGTCCACATCTGTCCCACATTTCATAGCAACTCAGAAGCAAAATTTCCTGTTTCCTCAGCAGCTATTTCATACTCTCGAACCTTCACTGAAGCCTAACGTCATCACTATCATCCTGTGTTTGTTACTGTAATTTACATTTCATCATGGAGGAACAAAACACTGCAAAGATTTTTTTTTTTTTTTTTGAGACAGGATCTTAATGTATGGTTCAGGCTGGACTTGAACTCACCATGCAGCCCACGCAGCCTCAATCTCAGCTGGGGAAGACAGAGATGCATGACTTCTCCAGCTTGGAAAGAATGTTTGTACTTACAGCATTTAAATATTTCTTTTTCAGATAAAAAAAAAACTTCCACCTAAAATTTTGCATTATCTGGACCACAAGTAAGAAACATCTTGAATCACAAAATCACATTGGATTAAAACAATCCCTAATTTCTTCCTATCCTCTAGGCTAGCTAGTAAAAAGACAAAGTGACAGAAGAACCTCAATGCTTCCTCCGATTGGAGCCCTTAGCTCTTGGAGATGAGGCCAAGATATTTATTCAGAAGACATCTAATGAGCCTGAGCCCAGAAAACAACCACACAGTCTGACACCAGGCTCCTGTCGGGTAACAATTTTTATTTCATTTACCACTTGGAAACTGCCTAAGTCTTAGTTTTTCATGGACAAAGAGGCTACCTTGATCCTGATATTTAAAATTTTAATCTCTGTCAGTCCACTTTCTGTTACTACTACAGAATATACAAGATAGTCAATTTAAAATGAGGAAAGGTTTATTTTGCATCATGACTTTAGAGGTTTCAACCCATGTCCGCTTGGTCTTGTTACTTTGGACCCCACTATGAGCTCCAAGTGCATGCCCCACTCACTAACTCCCTTCTGCTAGACCCCATCTCTTCAAGCTTCCCCTTTCCTCTCCATGGGCTGGTGACCAAGCCTTCATGACACAGGCCTATGAGAGATGTTCAGGATCTGAATTCCAGCAGTCTCTTGAATCCCTATGCAGAAACTGGAGGTTGGGCTGTAACAGAGATTTCTGCCTCTACGAGTCCATAATCAGGCTCCAAAACTTCCCTGTGCCTGCATTTTCCCTCTCAGGGCAGGCTGGCCTTTGGAGCACCTTGCAGACCTTGGTCCCTAGCTTTTAACTTCCTACCTGCCACTCGGCTGACTGGACCTCTCTGAATGCCCTCTTCAGCCCCATGTAACACACTCCACAGCATCCAGGGGATGAGGCTAGTTTTGCTCTGGGTAAGTGATTCATGTGGAATGAAGTGATAATAATAGAATGATAAGAAACTTCTCAGTTCTTTCGATAGTCCTACTTCATACTTACGACAAATTAAATATGCAAATTCCTTTACTCTTTTAATTGCTCCTGTAGCAATGCAGAAAGAACTTCCAAAATATCTATAAATCGAGGTGAGAGGATGTGGCTTTCAGTCATGTGAATAATGATTTTCCTGCTGAGAAAAGGGCAAACAGCAAATAAGTTCATTTTATTTAACACTAAAGCTCAGAAATTGGGACTTTTAAATTTATCTCTGAAACACTGCTCAAAAATTCTCTTGGCTTTAGGGGAAAATCTTTTAATAGAACCAGAAAATAACAAGAAGTGAAGATAATAAAAAGGAAGAAACACTTTTATCCAAAGGCTGATTCTATACTTGTTTTTAATTCAAGAACTCTTGAGGAGAGAAGTAGGGAAATAAGGGTAAATGTTAAAGTCCTTAGACCTCTTTCATCAAGAGAAACTCCAGGAGATAATGAAACAGAAATGCTGGACAGGTTTCCCCTGGGACAAGGCCAACAGGACATTTCCATGGTAGCTTTGGAAGGACAACCACAAATTGACTACATTTCTTATCTCTTAAAATTCTGGGAACAGGGTATTAATTTTGCAAGTAGCCAGTTCTAACTTCTTGTTACATGTGCATCAAATAAAATGGCCTGAAAAAAGATTACATGACAAGAGCGGCTGGATGGTTATAGCAGTGTTTACAGATACACATCAAAATTTAGGAATGACTCCACATACCATCAAGATGTTCTTTGCAATAATTAGGTAGGCTTTTAAGTGTAAAATGTACCACTGAACTATCTATCAAGGGTAGTACCAATGTAGTGGAATAATTTTGTATTGTACCTAGTGGTCCTTCTATGCCTTGTGAAATAAGTGGAGAGAGGCATATTGCATAGACAAGATTGAATAGGGAAGAAAAATTTCTGGCCGTGACAGGCTAGATAATTAAATAGGATGATAAATAAGATGTTCATCATCAGTGAAAATGATTAAGTTCTATGGCAAATGAGTGTAGATGAGGCCATCAAGAATTACCCTTTCCCTGTATATAACAGCACATCTTCCATCAAGAGGTAGAATACAGAACATTGAAGAAGAAAATTGAACAAGCCACTAGAAAATGGAAAGACTTCTTTTCTTCATGGGTCAGAAGAACTAATATTATGGAAATTACCAAAAATGATCTACAGATTCGATGCAGTTCAAACACCAACATCATTCTTCACGTAACTCGAAAATACAAGATTATGATTCAGATGGGATCTCAAAAGACCCAGAATAGCCAAGCAATTCTGAGCAAGAAGAGCAGTGCAGAGGGATCACAATTTTAAAATGTGTTACACAGTCATAGGAGCAGAAAGAACCAGGTACTAGCACAAAAGCAGGCACGTTGCCCATTGGAATGCAGCAGAAAGCACAGAATGAACCCAAGAACCTGCAGCCAACCGATTTCTGACAGAAGGTTCAAAAACCTGTGCTTGAGAAACAGACAGCCTATTAACAAACAGTGCTCGGAAAACTGTGTGAAACAGATGGAGGACTAAGATCTGGAATACATAAAGTACTCAAAGAATTAACACCTGAAAACCAAATTTTGCAAACAAAAAGTGGCCACTTCAAAAGAAAAGTATGAACGGCCAGTGAATATATTTAAAATGTTCAACATCGTAGTCATGAGATAAATGCAAATCAAAACTACCTTGAGAATCCAACTGACCTTGGTCAGAAAGGCTATCCTCAAAAACACAAAACGGTGGTAAAGATTCTTTCCCATGTTGTTGGTTGCCTTTTCACTCTGCTGGTAGTTTCTTTTGCTGTGTAGAAGCCTCTCAATAGGATGGGATCCCGAGTGCAATCATGATGTGTATATGTAATGTTCCAATAGAGATTTCAATTTAAAAAATACAAAATGCAACACAATGGATGTGGGTAAGAATGCAGCGGATGAGGAAAACTCCTGTACCGCTGGTGGGAATGTGAATTAGCACAACCACTAAGGAAATCAGTACGGAGGTCCTTCAAACACACAGCTAAACATAGAAATACCATTTGATCCAACCATACAACTCCTGGGTAAGTTCCTAAAAGAATCAGACACCACACTTTACATGCATCCTCACACATACAGCAACACCATCCACAATAGCTAAGCTGTCCAAACAGCCCAGATGCTCAGGAACAAATGAAGGGAAAAAGATAATGTGACAGTACACTGTGAAATATTATTTGGCTGTAAAGAAGATTGAGATTGCAGCATTTTTAGGAAAACGGATGTAACTGGAGACCATAATATTAAACAGAAAGCCAGACTCATAAATTTGAATATCTTATATTTTCTGTTATAGGGAAAACCAAGTAAATAAATAAATGAGAGATGATAGAAAAGTAAGAGGTAGAATTTTGGACATGGAAAAGAGGATGACTGGAAGGGAACTGGATGGGGATTAATGAGGAATAAGATTGAAAATGATCAGGTTATATTAAATGCATGTACTAATTTCCCAAAATGAACCCAATCATTCTGTATTACTGAAGCTAATAAAAAATACTAAATTTTAAATTGATTTTTGATATATTTTATATACATGCTATGATTACAATTGGCATTGAGAATTTGTACTAGTACGTGGCACGACTTAATTCTCATTCTTTCCAATTATCCTGTCTCTCACAACCCCCTGCACCCTCTATATATAATATATAACATATATATGCTATTTCCTTTTTTATCATCACATTTTTTCTTTCCTTTCTTTACTTCCCCCCCCTCCCCCTTTCCCTTTGAATGTTTTCTTACTATTTCACAATAAGAAAAGAAGAAGAAACCATCTCCTCCCCCTTGAATTTGAAGGGCTAAGAACATGCTCTGTCCAAGCAAAGGAAATGATAGGACATCATTGGAACTTCTGGTCTACCACCTGAAAATGCTTTGTGGCTTATATTCCACTTTCTTGGAAGCCAGCTATGGAGAGAAACCTGGGCTGGATTATAATGTGATGAGAGACCACACAAAGAAGGGGAACCAGTCTCCAGCTAGTTTCTTCCCTAGCTAAAATGCCCAGTGGGTGCAGAAGCCATCTTGAATGTTTTAGACCAGCAGGACACAGCTACCTGAGCAACTGCAGCCAACATTGAGTGGAACAGAACACCTCAACTGAGCTCAGAGAACCAAGGGAATCTTTTAACAATATTAGGTGATTGTTTGGTGTTGAGCAGTAGGCAACAAAATATGTTCTCTGTGCCCAGTGACTATGCAGAGGGAGTTTGATAACACACAAGGTGCCGTAAGCCGCCTCCCACATAATTTCAGTGGTAAGCAGACTTTATTTATGGACAAACTTCTAGGTAGGACAGTGGCAGGAGGGAAGCAGGAACAAGGGTAACAAGTCAAGCAAGCAGAAGGTTCTTCGAGGTCTGATAAGATAAGGAGCAATCAAGGGGGATTGAGTTGATGAGTTTTCCTGACACTTCTAAACTCGGGCCATGTGGTGGAGTTCCAGAAAGCTGAATGTTACAGCACAAACACACTTGCCTCCTATGGCCCTTGCACCAACCATAGGGGTGTAAAGGAATAAAATGGCAGTTCACCGGAAGTGATAAGCCGGGAGATAGGAGGTGATACAGAGGAGTGGCCAGCATTACTAAAGCAGTTACTAGATCTGGTGATAGAGAAATTTCTAGAAATATACTTCAGCATGATTCAATCTAAACCATGAAACAACAGAAATGAACAGATATGCTCAGACAAAAGATGCTTGCCTATGCGTAGACACTAATGTTTTCCTGGATGCTGGGTAAGGAGGAGAATATGCTTGTGGATATAGTTCTGGAAGTAATTTCTGGATAAGCCGAAGTAACATGTGCAGTTTAAGGCTTACACGTGAAATCCAGACCTTTCCAGTAAGACAGAACTGATAAGCTGTGGTCTTTGCCAAGTGCACAGCAAGACAAGCGGGAACTTTCTCACAATACAGAAGAAAATTCCCCAACAGGAGAGAGAAGCCCACGTCTGAAGTATCTGAGGCATGCGCTGAGAAATTCACGTCTCACTGCTGTGTGTCACAGCTCTCCACAGGCAGGCAAGTGACAAACTAATTAACACCTCTGAGTTCCCCGGAAACCACTAGAACAATAAAAACTCTGCTTTGGGGGGACATAAATTTTATTTTGTAGAGGGATAAAATATAATAACCGAGAAAGCCTGCTACTTCAAAATGTCTGATATGAATTATTGTTTTCACGACACAAATCTTCAAGGTGAAACAAAAGAAATTGGACAGTAAATGACTTTAAGAAAACATTCTGCATAAAAGCAAGAAAGATGAGGAGACAATGTTGAGATTGTAACAAAAAAGTAAGGAAACAAATTTTATGTATATGGGGGGGTGGTAGGGTGGGTAGGGCTATGGGAAAAAATGAGAATTAAGTTGTGTCTTATACTGGTACAAATCCCCATTATGGAGTGCAATCATGATGTGTATATGTAATGTACCAATGAAGATTAAAAAAAAAAAAAAGCAAGAAAGATGTAGACTGGCCTTTGCATCCCCTCATGTTTGCCTTAGATCAGTGATGTTCACAGAAGGAATTTTTAAATCACCCTATGAAATTGTTCAGTTTTTTAGATATTTCTAGTTACCTTGTCAAAAGCACATGCTTAACTTCTAGTGATTCTAGAAAGGTTTCCATAATTCTACTTTTCCCTCTATTTTTGTGCACTAGTCATCAATTCATTAGGTGCCAATGATTCCTTAGCTCTGATTCAAGTACAGCTTAATAGGCAAAAGAGGAAGAAAGGAAGAACAACTTGTTCTTGATCTTTACAGTTTTTCATTCTTTCAGGTCTAATGTATGACTTTTCACACAAGAGCACCCTATTTTAGAGGATCAAAACACAGTAAATATCACACTGTAATAATAATATTTAAGTTTGATAACTCAAAAATTATTAAAGCTAAAATAATGCTTACATTTGGCAATCTACTCCAGGTGTGATAGGAAAAACCAAGAAAAAAATATGAGGTTATCATTATAGTGCTAACTAAAAACAATAATTTTAGTGGCCTTTGTAGGGAAAAGATTTCTTCTGTCCTACTTCAAAGTATCAGATTACTGGTGCTACTAAGGATTTTGGATTAAGATCATTCATATATTAAATTTTCGCAGCTACTAGGGCGACTAAGGAAGGAGGATAACAAGTTCAATCATCTGAACAGAAAGTGACAGCCTATCTCAAAATAAAATATGAAAAGGAATAGTAGTGTAACTCAGCGGAAAAGCTCCTGCCTAGCACGTAGGAGGCACTGAGTTCGATTCCTAGCACATGCAAAAAAAATGGAAAATCTGAGTTATGACGCCCAAAAGTTCCTGAATTTATGATGCTAACATTTCAGCAATTTTTAACTAACTGGAAAAACAAAAGAACAAACAATGTCCACTCCTCATTAAGTAATTTTAATTAGCAATAAATGGTGATTATATAACACAAAAAAAGGAGAGGTTATTTTTAAAAGACAATAAAGAAAACTCTTTTGCCCAGGGATAAGGGTCAAAATTTCAACTGTGTAGAAATACAACCTTTCCGGAAGGAGCATAGGAAATGGATCCTTCAGTACAGTTCTACCTTGAATACCTAAGGCATCAGGAATGTAGGCTGGTGCAACCATTGTGGCAATTAGTGTGAAGATGCCTCAAAAACTAAGATCAGACATCCCATTTGACCCTGCTATTTCCCTGCTGAGTATATTCATGAAAGAATTAAAAGCATCGTACCACAATGACATATGTTCACCCATGTTTATAGCAGCTCCGTTTGTATTAGCTAAATCTTATAAACAGCCCAAATGCTCATCAGCTGGAGACTGGATAAAGAAAAAGTGGGATTTTTAAAAAAATAAAGTGGAGTACTACTCAGCTATAATGAATGGTAAATTAGAGACTTTTATAGCTAAATGGATGACCTTGAGACCATATGTATATGTGAAATAAATACAACACACATGAAAATACTGTATCATTTCTCTAGTTTGAAAAACCTAATGTATAAAAGAGGTCCAAAATATATAACAGATATCATGAAATAGGAAGAAAAACTAAAAGAGGAAAGGGAACTGGGGGAAGGAGAAAAGAAGGGAAAGAAAAGATTTGAAGGCAAAAAGGAAAAAGTGGAAACAAAGCTTATGTCTATAGAAGGACTGGAGGGGCGAAAAGGAGCGAAGGAAAATGGGAAAAAATAAGAATCAAAATACAGCGAGTACAGGTACAAATTCTTAACGAGAAATGTGATCATAATGTATTCCTAAAATGTACTGATATACTCGATATAAGAAAATAGCTAAGGCGTTGGTTACCCAGGGAAGTTAGGGGACTTTACATGGCTACTAAGTTGTGGAGAAAAGTCAAGGGCCCATGTCTCACAATGGCAGCCTCAGCTGGCGCCGTCCTCCTCATTTCATTAGGGCAACAGAATCCCAGCTATAGGGACAAAAGCCTTTGAAAAGCCACTGCTTAGCAGTCAACCAAAGGAGAAAGAGAAGCCCATGCAGAATGTAGCTCACTGGCTCTGGTGCCTGCCTCACAAGCATAAGGTCCTAAATTCAATCCCTGGTACCAAAAAGCAAAACAAAAACAAGTTATTGTAGCTGACCTCCCCAAAAGTTGAATCTGAACTGTCAACACCAAGACAAGGAACTAGAGAAGCTAATACAAAATTACTTGTAAAACAATTTAATTTTAAGTCCTAGAGTGGCTTCCTGCTTTATTTCCTAACTCAGCACCTCTTCCAAGACTACATATACTCACAGCATTAAAATACTTACAATATTCACGACAGAGTTTTTTTGCCAGCATGATGGTCCTGCCCCTTTCACACACAAATAAGGCTTTAACTCATGGATTTTCTTTTTTATTTTTTGAAACAGGGTCTCGCTTTGTAGTTCAGGCTGGCCCTGAGCTCACTTTGTTGTCCAGGCGAGCCTCAAACTCATAGCAATCCTCCCGCCTCTGCCTCCCAAGCACTAGAATTACAGGTGTGAGCCACCATGCCTGGCACTGTGGAATGTGGTACTGATTGCTGGTAGGCATGAGTCACCACATCCAGCACTGTTGTATGTGGTTACTGGGGGTCAGACTAGGGACCTTGCACTTGCAAGGCAGGCGCCAGAATCACTCAGATAAATCCCCAGCCCCAACCCCATGGATTTTCAAGTCAATTACTTTAATATCTATTTGCTCAGAATAATCTAAGAATTCTGGGAATTCATTCAATCTAATGCGATCAATCTGGCTTGCAAATAGTGAACAGAGGGGGGAAAAGTGAACAGGGTAAGTTTCTACTTTCATTGGCATTGTTCGTGCTGTTTCCAGAATTTGCAGGATTCCAGTGCTATGGTTTGCTGTACCATCCCACTGTTCAGGCCATCAAGCTTCTCAAAGGTCTCTCTTGATGGCATTCTCTGACAGGGTCTTAGGATTTCAGTTCACTGATTTGCATTAATCTGTTCAGTCTTTCAGCCCTGGATGCACTCAGGCTAGCAGAGGAGGAGCGATTTCCAGCATCATCCACAGATTGCGACCAACAAGCCAGGTCGTATTATGCTGGTCCACAGGTAGGAGTCAAACATCCTCTACCTAATGGGAGTTCCACCTGGGCTGCACCAGTCAGCTCCACTTCAGCCCTCCAGAGGTCTGTAATATATTAACTTCTCATAATAGGAACAATAATAGCTAATACTTCAGAATCTGTCCTTGACACCTTGTTTATTTAATCGTATGAGAACCCTATGCAGTAGATCTTAATTTATGTCATACTTTTCTGGTGAAGAAACATTGGCATGGGGGGTTAGCACAAGCAGTGGCAGGTGGGGATGTGAACCTAAGAACGCTGACCCAGGGCCTGAATTCTTCACCCCTGCTCCCTTAGATTTAAAAGGAAGATGGAAGTTTCTGTTCTCTGGAAGTCTGGAGTCTTGCATAAGACTATCTCTCTCCACCATCTCCAGCTTGATACCTATGAGACTATGAGCAAGGACTTTGTGAACAACAAAAGCTACTGAATGATCTATTGCACACAAGGATTGGTCACCTACCTGTCCAAGTAGACAAAGCTCGCCCAAGTGATTGTTCCATGGATAGAATAATGGTGACTTTCAAAACTGGTCGCTGGTCTCCAGCTCAAAGGGAAGTGTCTGGAAACTTTCATAGCAATGTTGCTTTATATCGGACTCACAACATGCTTTGGAGAAAGAAACTGCACCTTCATTTTTCCTGTAAAACCGAAATCTGGTATCTTCTTTAGTCCTGAATGTCAGTGACAAACAGCAGTAACACCAGCAATACCTAAGACTTTGTTACCAATTGAAAGCACATTGCTTTTTATATCACAAGAGTTTGCAGACCCCTTAAAATCTCTTATATTACATGCTACTCTGAAATTCCATTACTTACCAGACTTATTGCTAAATCTTGTTATATTAAGATGTCAACAAAGACACAGCTACATTGCTAAGTCAGAAACATTTTAAAATAGCTTTTCGTCATATTTCAATATTGTTGATGTCTTTTGTAATTTTGTGTACTTCAGTGAATTTGAAAACATTATTCTGAAAAGAGATTTACATGCACAGAAAAACTCAGATCCTTATTTTTAGTATATATATTTCTTTTTTTAATTGACTTTATTGGTACCTTTTATATATTCATTATGATCACATAGAACATTAAAATTGGTACCTGTACATGACACATCTTGATCTCATTTTTTCCCTTTTCCTTGCCCACCCCATCACCCCCTTATGTTTACCCACTGTATACATAAACTTTGTTTCCACTTTTTATTTTTACTATCAAATTTTTCCTTTTTTACTTTTCCCTAACTCCCCTTCCCCTTTTCCCTTTGAACATTTTCTTCCTATTTCACTTCTATTTTACATTCTGGCCCTCATTACACCCTCAGTTTCTCATATTAGGGAAATCATATGGTATTTATACATCTGTGTCTTATCAATTTCTCTTTGAGCACGGCCTCAAGGTATATCCGTTTAAGTATAAATGTCTCTAATTTATTTATCATCCTTAGAGCTGAGAAGCACACACACACACCCCTTCTTTATCGAGTCTCCAGTTGAGGGGCATTTGAGCTGTTTACGAGATTTACCTATTACAAAGTGAGCTGCTATAAACATGGGTGCACATATGTTGCTGTGGTACGATCCTTTTAATTCTTTCATGTATATACCTCGTAGGGAAATAGCAGAGTCAAATGGGACCTCTAATCCTGGCTTCTGAGGAATCTACACAGTGATTTCCATAGTGGTTGCACCAGTCTATATTTCCACCAAATATACTTCTCTTCTCCCATTCAATCTCAGGCATCCCTCTGTGTGGTTCTCACCTATCCCTCACAGCGATTCCTATCTGCCATCTTTAAGGCCAACACTCGTTCTTCTCAGAGGAACCAGAAAGAGCAGAACAAATGGGAAGTTTTCCACTGAAAGTTCCAGAATCTAGCTTTAGAAATTAAGCCAAAATATCTTTCTGTTTGAAGGGAAGAGAAACTAAACAGACGAGATGCAAAGTGCTTCCCTTCCTTCCTGCCTTCCTCCTTTCTTTTCTTCATCCTCTCTTCTCCCTCTCCTTTCTCTCTTTTCTTCCTTATTTCCTTTTTCAGGTTATCAAACCAACCGCCCCTTGCCACCTCCCCTTTCATTTTTCACAGCATTTCAACCCATAAATCTTTTGAATATCAAAGCTCATCATAGTGCTTTCTTTTTAGGGGCGCGAATGACCAACCTATCTGTGACCTGTTCCTATTAGACCAATGTTCAAAGAATAATCATTGCACTGGAAATATCCCATATTCACTATAATTAGAAGCATCATACATCTCAATTTTCTTCCAAAGACATCTCTAGCTTATATTTGTTGTCAAGCATGATTGTGGATAGTCCCCGGCACACTCTTGAAGTCATTCATGGTCTACAGAAACAACACATAAATTATATGGTTGTCCCAGCTGTAACCAATCTTCAGTAATTCATCTAATAATCCTAAAATGTTCCCCAGATTGTATGTTGGGAAACATGACTCTTAGAAAATGCCTTTGGAATAATGGCTCCCTGGATGAATAAACATGGGGAATACTCTTGTGAAGTCATGTGTATGTTAAAATCTCGGCATAGTCTTGCAGGAGAGAATCTATTTTAACTTGGTCATTACCCAGTGTTTTATTTAGCCATAAAATGTTTTTTTCACTTTGAATCCATGATACTATCCAGTGGATCACTGCCAAAATCGAACTCTCCCCGCTGGCAGCGACTCCTCCAAACAGTTCAAGTGTCAGGAGGTTCGGAGTGTGGCAGCTTGTGCTCTGAGAGGCGCTGGCGTGGTTCACAGAACAACTGGGCCCAGGCTGTTCTGGCTCCTGGTTCACCTCTGAGAGCAATTCACATTAGCAAGTGCGATCCACAAAGCCATTTTGGCCTTTGGTTAAGCGAAGTCATTTGGATCTAATTGTTGCTTTTAATGGCTTCTAATTTTACTCATAAAATTCTTCAATCATGAAAAAAAAAATCCCTCATTTTTAGTACCAAATTGGGAATTTGGTCAGCAAATCACTTGATCTGCAGTCACTAAGGTGATTTTGAACAGTCTCTTCCATCTGGCCAGTTTTCCTGCTCCTGGCCCTTCAAGGCCACACCATAAACTGAGTTTTTCAATTTAGGGTGCTGGAGTCAGCTGCTTCTATAGTTAGGGCACCTTCAGATGATACAATCTCTTGGTTCCTCTTCTTAGATTCTGTATCTGCTTATCTGTTCTTCCCCCATTAGATGTAGGTCCTTAACGGGTGAACATCTGTGAAACAAGCTTCACTCTTCACAAATTACAACTAACCAAAAGACATAAAACCTACATCACTCTATAGACATATCTGTGCTCCCTTTGTGTCCATCCACTCAGCCAATAAGTGAGCCACAAGGCGGTGCATTAAGAGCTGGGGCTCGTGGGGCGAAGACAAGTGACTTCCTCTTCAGAAGTGATGAAGTCTGCCCTTGGAGATGGGATTAATGCTCTGATAAAGAAGGCTTCAGGGAGCGGCCCGCCCTGTCCATCTCCATGAGGACTCAGCCTTCACCACTCTGGCCTGTGTCTGTTTCACCATCAGGGGTCACAACATTTGTCTCCTCTAGAAGATACAGTGACAAAGCACCATATGGTGTCCTCCCTGGTCAGTAAATCTATAGGCAGCTTGAAATTGGGCTCTAGATCCATGAGGGGTAGATTTCTACTACTTATAAATGACCAAATGTAAATTACCAAATATTAGCATTGTAGCAGGAATGGATCAAGATAACAGAGTTTTGGCAAAGTGTTTTGTGCCTAATGCTTTGATAAAGGAAAGGATGGGACAAAGGGAATGAAAAATAACAGAGAAAGAGAAGGAAAGAGGAGACAGGCAAAGAAAAGAAAAAGAAATATTCTTACCAGCACAATTAAGAACTGAAAGATGGCCTTCTGTTTATACTAAAGAAACTAACTGGACACTCGGTCAAAATAATGTTGGTTTCGGGCCGGGGAGTTAGCTCAGTGGTTCCGGCGCCTGTCTTGCAAGCGCAAGGGCCTGGGTTCGATTCCCCGGTAACCACATAACAATACTGGGGGTGGAGACCCGCAACCAGTACCACATACCACAGTGCCGGGCGTGGTGGCTCACGCCTGTAATCCCAGCACTCGGGAGGCAGAGGCAGGAGGATTGTGATGTGAGTTTGAGGCTGAGCTCAGGGCCAGCCTGAACCACAAAGTGAGACCCTGTCTCAAAAAACCTAAAAAAAAAATAAATAAATAAATAAATAAATAATGTTGGTTTCAAGCTCTAATGAAATACATGTTTTCAAGTGTTCATCAATGATCCCATAAACAGGGAAATGAGTAAAATATAAAGGTCTACTGTGTTTTCATTAAAGAAACTGTTTTAATTTATTTCTGCTTCACATTATCTTTTGCAGACACCCAGCATACGGAATTAGTGACCAGTTATGCATTAGACTGAAAACTATATTGAAATAAGTATCTAAATAATTTTTAAATTCTGAGATAAGGGTATATTCTGAAGTTCTGTTGCATCTATGTAAATACCAAGACCTCCATTTAAATAATATAATGCCAAATTCCCTGGTTTGAAGAAAACACAGAAGTCCACTGTGTTACTGTTATTGCTTTAATTCTTACTACTAATTATTCAGTAGAGTAAAACAAATTACCCCATTTATGCTGAATAGTGAGTCATTAAAATACAAATTTAAAAAAATAGAAGACTTGAGTTTTGTCATTTCCAATTATTTGCCTTCAAAAAATTGTGAAAATTCTTTAAAATATAAAATAATCATTCATATCTTCTGATTTAATTGAAAGGGAAGTGCCCAAAATAAGATATGGATGATACAGTTACACAGAATCAACCATGTCATATATTTTCAACAAATCAGGAAGCAAGAAATTTTACCACTGATTTAAAATGATGTCTGCTTAACAACTTCACATACAGTTTTCCAAATTTCCCTTAAGAAATTCTGTGTGGGATCGGGGATTAGCTCAGTGATTCCAGCATTTGCCTGGCAAGCGCAAGGTCCTGAGTTCGATTCCCAGCATCACATACCTCAGTGCTGGGCGTGGTGATCACACCTGTAATCCCAGCACTCTGGAGGCAGAGGCAGGAAGATGACTGTGAGTCAAAGCTCTCCTTGGCTACATAGTGAGCTCAGGGCCAGTCTTAACTAAATGCAAGACCCTGTCCAAAAAGAAAAAGACATTTTGTGCCACACAGGAAAAAAATTAACGTGAGCACAAAATTCAAGTACTAGGAATCATTTCAACTTAGTGTAAGTCCATTGGAATTGCAAACCAGTGGAGGTGATGATGAAATAAGGGCAGTTTTCCTTCTCTCCCGCCATCTCCCAGTCTCCTACATGAGGCCTAAACCGGCAGGTATGTGGGCAGCTGCCACTCCTCTGCTGAGTCTCCCCTGCTCTTCCATGGCCCTTGCTGCACCAGTTCCTCCAGTGTGGACAGTTCCTCTCTTCCAAAGACCATTTGGAGGCCACAAGCACCATAAAATCAACTATGCAGAGAAGCAGGTGGAAGGCGAGAATTGGTGTCTTTCCATCTAGAAAATTAGTTGGCTCAGATTCAGCCCAAAACAAAGACTTCACACAGCAGGAGCCCACACCACACTCCTCACACCGGCTCCTTCACACTGCTCGGCCCAGCCGTGCCCTGCTGACATCCTGAACCCAGAGAGAACTTGGCATCTCCTCTGGAGATAGTACCCTGGACCAACAAAAGGCCATTTGCCCAGTTACTCATCCTACACGTGGACAAGATTCCTGGTCCCTCCTCCTTCTCATCCACACCCAAGTCTGTCCATTCTGCCTCTGAAATATTTGTCCCACGCATCCCGGCTCCCAACAGAATAATGATCCCATATAAGGGCCGACTTGCCTGTACCCGAGCAATCAGTCAGACATTCTTCTGGGTGTGTCAGGTGCAGTATTTTCTGAATATTAATATTAATGCTTAGACTGAGTAAAACCAATTATGTTCGTAAGGCCGAGGGTCTCATGCCATCAGTCAAAGGCCAAAAGAGAACAAAAAAATGGCCCCCACTGAGTAAAAGAAAACACCTACTGAATGCCCCATCAAGGACACTGGTTTTTGCCTATGCTTTGACTTAAATTTCATGGTTATCAGGCCTTCAGAACTGGGCTGGAGCTGACACCAGTGACTCCCCTAGGTTTCCAGTTTGTTGACTGCAAATTCTGAAACTTGCCGGCCTCCATAACTACATGGACCGGTCCCTCTGATGAATGTGCCTCATATGTGCACACACAGCCCTTCCGTTCTGCTTTTCTGACCATCTTGATTAGCACAAGTGGCCTCTCATCACCTCAGGGCTGTGGACACTCCTCACCATTTCATTTTCTACAGAGCAACCAAAGTGACCTCCAACTGCTCATCCAGTCACAGCGCCACCCTGCCTCACACCCCTGATTGGCTTCCCATCCATCTCTGGAACACATCCCAAACCTTCTTCCAAGGCCGCCTGGTCAGCACAGTGGGGACTTCATGCTTGGCTTTAGCCACTTCTTTTGTCCAAACACTCTATGCTCTTTCTGACCTCAGAAGCTTGGCATAGTCTGCTTCTTATTCCCCAAATAGTTTTTCTTCTATCTGGTATGATGCTAACTCACATTCATCCCTTATTGCTTCAGGTTGGGGAAATTTCCACAATGGACCAAATCCACAGTCTTAGGACAAAGGTGCTTTAAATAAAGTGCATCCTGACATCCTTTACAGTGCATCCTGAGTTTTCCTCTGGCTATGTGTGTTCCTAAAGGTCACTTGTGTAATGATTGTTGTGATGTCCTTTTCCACAGTGAGTGTGTCCTCTCATTCCTGTTGTAACGGTGTCTCTGGTGTTTAGAAGCACTGCACAAATGAAACATCCCAATAAAAATTTATTAACAAAAATTCATGAATATCATATTTCCAGAAACCCACGTAAACAGAACACGGATAAATATGAAAGAATAGGAAAGCTCAGTGATTTTTATTAAAAATAAAAGGGAAATGATTAAAGTACCAGGATACACTCCCAGCTGCATGCCTCTCTCTTAATCTTGTATTTAATTACTGTATTTATATTTAGTTTTTGGAAGTATTATTCTTACTATGCTGAATTATCTCTTAATATATAAAATGTGTGCTCTCTAATAATTAAGTTGCAGCATCAGAACTATTTAATTTCTTCATATGATACTAAAGGTGCCCATGGGAGTGACTAAGGCAGATTCATGTACCAGCAGAACTAAAAAGGGAAGAGAGATAGTGGTGTCTTAGTTACTTTTCTCGGTGCTAAGACAAAATGCTCAACACCCAAAGTTAAAGGGGGAAA
>PVIR01014356.1:0-40410 GCA_004026965.1 Petromus typicus | reverse complement strand
TTTGGAGAGGCTGATTTTTTCTTTCTTTCTTTCTTTCTTTCTTTCTTTCTTTCTTTCTTTGAGACAGACTCTTGCTTTGTAGTTCAGGATGACCCTGAGCTCACTATGTAGCCCAGGTGAGCCTGGAACTCACAGCAACCCTCCTGCTTCTGCCTTCTGAGTGCTGGGATGACAGGCATGAGCCACTATGCCCAGCATTGTGGTATGCAGTACTGATTGCTGGTAAGCATGAGTCACCATGCCTGGCATTGTTTTTTTTTTCTTTCTTTGTTTTTGTTTGTTTGTTTGTTTGTTTGAGACAAGGTCTTGCTTTGTACTCCAGACTGGTCCTGAGCTCACCATGTAGCCCAGGCAAGCCTCAAACTCACAGCAATCCTTCTGCCTCTGCCTCCTGAGTGCTGGGATAATAGGCATGAACCACCATGTCAGGCTACTGGCATTGTTGTCTATGGTTACCAAGGATCAAACGTGGGCCCTTGCACTTGCAAGGCAGGTGCTAGAACCACTGAGCTAAATTCCAGGCCCAAGGGAGGACTTGCTTTTTTAAATTCCTTATATACTCTAGATAGTAGCCTGTGTCTGAGAAACAGCTGGTAAAATTTTTTTTGCCGTATTGTACATTGTCTTTTTATTCTGTTGGTTATTTCTCTTGCTGCATATTATTTAAAAGTTGCAAACTGTTCTTTCCACTCTCTTTTTCAATTTATTTTTCCCTACAGTACATTCATATCTGAAATACTGCTTGTTGGTTGATTGGTTGTTTGTCTCTGCATTAGAATGTAAGCTCCACGAAGTCAGAGATTTTGTTTCTTTTATTTATTGAGGTATCCTCATTCCCTCAAATAGTGCTTAGCATGCAAAGCATCTCAATATGCATTAATTGGGTGAATGAATTCAGCAAAGAAAGAAAAAAATGAGTCCCTTTTTTTCAGAGGAAACCATTGTTGACATTTG
The DNA here is from genome assembly GCA_004026965.1 of Petromus typicus. Taxonomy (NCBI): domain Eukaryota; kingdom Metazoa; phylum Chordata; class Mammalia; order Rodentia; family Petromuridae; genus Petromus; species Petromus typicus. Next base: position 39,456 of record PVIR01014356.1, on the reverse strand, counting down.
GGTTTCTATTTTCTTCATTTTTTGATACTTAAGTAGATAAAAATTTGTATGTAGGGCCGGGGAGTTAGCTCAGTGGTTCCGGCGCCTGTCTCGCAAGCGCAAGGACCCGGGTTCGATTCCCCGGTAACCACATAACAATACTGGGTGTGGAGACTCATGCCCAGCAGCAACCAGTATCACATACCACAGTGCCGGGCGTGGTGGCTCACGCCTGTAATCCCAGCACTCGGGAGGCAGAGGCAGGAGGATTGTGATGTGAGTTTGAGGCTGAGCTCAGGGCCAGCCTGAACCACAAAGCGAGACCCTGTCTCCAAAAACCTAGAAAAAAAAAAAATTTGTATGTATACAGATATAAGCACAAACACATACTTTAAAATTTCTACAGAAATGAGATTATAATATACTTTATTCATTTAACATGTTCTAAACATTTCATATGAAACTATCCCTTTGATTTTAACGGTTATTTAGGAAATCACTGAATAAATGCCAAAAGTCTCAGTCTCTTATTTACAGTCATTTATTTAGTTTCTTAGCTTTTGTTTGTTCTTGAGTATAATTCTTTTCTTTTGTACCAGGAATTGTACTAAGCACTTTGGGCTTGCAAGGCAAGTGCCAGAACCACTGAACTACATACCCCACCATATTTGTTTCTGAGATAAGGTCTTGCTATGTAGTAGAGTCTGGCCTTGAACTAAACGTATAGCCAAGACTTGCTTGGAATTCATGATCTTCCTACTTCAGCCTTCCAAATGCTGAATTACAGAGATGAGCCACCATGCACAGCTATTCCCAAAATTTTAATATTGTCCATATTTCTGAAATTTTGCTATTTTGCATAGTAGGGTCCTAAAGGTGACAGTGTTTAGAGTTTGAATTTTTATATTTGAGTAGGTATTGACAAATTACTTTTTCAGAGATAAAATACTTTACAGTTCAATCAATATTTTCACCAGCACCAACTTATTACCAATATGAGAGGAATGAAAGGAAAGAAGGAAGAGAATCAGAGGGAAGAAAGTGATACTAAAATACTGTTTTACTTTCTATCCTTCCACTATTATAAAGCTGACTTTATGTGAGTTTTTTGTTTTGTTTTGTTTTTTAGGTTTTTTGAGACATGGTCTCGCTTTGTGGTTCAGGCTGGCCCTGAGCTCAGCCTCCAACTCACATCACAGCAATCCTCCTGCCTCTGCCTCCCAAGTGCTGGGACTACAGGTGTGAGCCACCACGCCCAGCACTGTGGTATGTGGTACTGATTGCTGGTGGGCATGAGTCTCCACGCCCAGTATAGGTATATGGTTACTGGGGATCAAACCCAGGTCCTTGCACTTACAAGACAGGTGCCGGAATCATTGAGCTAAATCCCTGGCCCTTTATGGGGGGTTTTTTGGCCATCTCTTCTATGAATCACCTGTTCATATTCTTTGTTCACCTTGCCAGCACATTGTTTGAGGGGACTTTTTGGTTGTTGTTTTGTACTGGGGATCCAACTCAGGACCTTGCTTTTGCAAGACAGGGGTAGTGACACTGAGCTAAATCCTCGACAGCGTTTTTACTGATTTGTGAAAGCTCTTTATGTATTGAATGCCATCTGTATATATACATGATTCCCATATATACCTAGATCTATTTATTTTTATTTTTTCCAGTCCCTCTCCCTCTCTCCTTCTCTCTCCCTCTCTTTCTTTTTCTGCCTTATTCTCTCTCCCTCTCTTCTCTCCTTTATTCTCCTCTCTCTCTCTCCCTCCTCCTCCCCTTCCTCCTCCTCCTCCCCTCCCCCCTCTCTCCCTCTCTCAGGGCTAGAGATGGAGCTCAAGACCTTGTACATGCTGAGCACTTGCTCTACCATTAGGCCACACCCTCAGCCTTTGATTATCTTATTCAAGAAATTTTTCCTTCGTTATTTTTTGTGTTTGTTTTCTTTTGTTTATAGTTCTAGAGATTGAACCAAAGGGGGCTCTTACCACTGAGTTATTTCTTCAATCCTTTAATTTTTTTTTTTTTTTTTTGAAGCAGGTTACTAAATTGGCTAGGCTGGCTGCCTTGAATTTGCAGTCCTCCTTCTTCAGTCTCCTGAGTAGCTGGGGTTACAGGCATGCATCACCATTCCCTCCCTGCTTCCCTGAATTTTTTATCAGAATCACTACTAAATTTCATCAAGGGCTTTCCACATTGATAAATAATATGATGACATAATCGTGCAGCTTTTCTCTATTAAGCAATTAGAGCTCTACAGCTTTCTGTTTCAAACTCTTGTCAATTAATACGCTGACAGTTCTTGGAACGATAACACTTCAGGGCTCTCCGCAGCCATTTATCCTCAGTTTGCCAGTGCAGGAATCAGGAGCCCGGAAGGTTCATGGCAAGAGGATGTCAGAGGCACAAGCAGACTTGACAGAGAAGAGCAGGCTGGCTCTTCACTCCCACAGCAGCCATCTGGTGAAACAGGGACTGTACACGTCCCTCTTAGACCTGCAGGTGTAGTTTGCTGCATAGAGTACGCTTCCATCCCTTTAATCTGCTCCCTGTTAGGCTTGGGGAGGACATCTCGAGAGGTGTCCAGGATTAAAGGTTCAAGTGCTACCCACCCCAGGAGCTTGGCTCAGATATAAGGAACAGAAAGAGCTGTGGTTTTCCCTTGTTACTTCGTTGCCTTCTGCCCTCGCTGCAGTGTTTCCCCTCTGCCAGGACACCCTGCCTGGAGCCAGCGCCATACAGACTGAAACTTCTACAAAGTGTGAGCTAAACAAACCTTTCTTCCTTTAACTTGGGCTTTTGGGTATTTTGTCTCAGCAATGAGAAAAGTAACCAAGACACTCCCCCAGTTTATGACCCTGGAGGAGTTTATGCCCCATTTTAAGGTTTGTATTAAATACCACCATTGAATCTTTCCAGACCCTAGAAGTGTCCTCCAAATCCTTGCTCCTTAGTGCCACATCATTTGTGTGTGACTCCGCTGGGGCAAGAATCACCTAATTCTCCTGTGTGGACTCACTTTCCTGGTGAGTGTCATTTTATTCCTCTCTGTGGCCCCGGTGCCAGGCAGAGTGGCTGGAATGCAGCAGTATGCCCATCAACACCGAAAGGACAGGTGAGAGGTGAGCAGTCATGCCTCCGCACGGAAGGGCTCCTGCTGCCCAGCGCCGGGCTTGGGAATTCTTTCCCGCCGGATCCTGCAGGTGGACTCCACCTCGGTAGGGGGCATTCCAGACCCCTCTCCAGCCCCGGAAGCAGGGCTGCCTGCCCTGGGAAGACTACACTTCCCAGAGATCCTAGGGCAAAGCGAAAACCCTTTGGCTTTGACAGCCGCCGCCACAAGTCTTTCCGCCTCCCCTGCTTGCCTGGGAGCTGGCAGCTGGGAGTTGGGAGCTGGATTATGGTGGCCTGAGCAGCCAGCTCAGAGCCCCTGCTCCTTCCCACGTCCCCAACCCCGCCGGGAGAACCAGGACTGTGGCCGGCGCCACCCCGCCATGCCTGCCCTTCCCAGCCCCCAGAGGGGCCCGAGCCCGCCACCGAGGCTGCCTGCCGCCTTCCAGATGTAGCTGGGTCCCGGATCGCAGCCGCTGCTCTCCACTCGGGCCCTACGGACTTCTCCTGCCCGCTCTGCACCTCCTGGACCCGGGGGCTGGCTGAGGGGCCTACAGGCTCTGGATTCCTGATGCCGCCAAGCTCCTCCTGAAAGAAGCCACCAGCACTCAGACTTGGGGACGGGCAACAGGGACGGACGTGGGCCCAAGCAAGCCCAGAAGGCCTGGGCCCACCATGGCCCCAGCCCTGCCCTGGCTCCTGCTCTGGGTGGGCTCGGGAGTGCTGCCTGCCCACGGCACCCAGCACGGCATCCGACTGCCCCTGCGCAGCGGCCTGGCAGGGGCCCCCCTGGGCCTGCGTCTGCCCCGGGAAACTGACGAGGAGCCCGGCCGGAGGGGCAGCTTTGTGGAGATGGTGGACAACCTGAGGGGCAAGTCGGGCCAGGGCTACTACGTGGAGATGACCGTGGGCAGTCCCCCGCAGACGGTAAGACGGTCAGGCGGGCGACGGCAGTGGGAGGGCAGGGTGAGAATGCAGCAGGCTGCCCACTAGTGAGATGGGTACATCGGGACAGGACCCCCCCCAGCCCAAACTATTCCTCGGGGGCCGCATTGCCGAAGTCATCCCCAATACTCCCCTTTCCCGCCTCCTTTCACGGCCAGCTTCCCCGGAACCCACTGGCAGATCGCCCTCCACGCGGCGCCGCGTGCCCCCGGGTGAGGACTGGAGCCCGAGAAGCGCTTCAGTGCGGGGGTCTGACCTAAGGGCACCAAACAGATGTCAGCCCACGCTGGCGCTGGCCAGACTTGAGTGCCCCAAATTCTATCGCCCTGGCTACTGAGCACTCAGTTCTCCCCGCCTCCAGCGTTTCAGGAACGCTGAGTCCCCCACCTCCCTTTCCTGAGGACCAGGCGTCTGGGCACTGGCAGGATGGGCCCCTCCCTCCCACAATCCAGGCTGCCTTGAGCACAGTGAAATAACAGCCCCCCTGATCTCAGTGCAGCTCAGCGGGGTCCTCCTCCACCTCATCCCCCTTCCTCCTCCAGGTCGCTGCTTCCTCTCCCCTCACTCCAGCCCCTCCCCCACCCCATACCACCAAGCTCAGGCCAGAGGGAACTGAACTGAGCCTCGAGAGGGGACAAACTATGAGATCGCAGCCAGGGTCCCTTCCAACAGTGAGGCTCCGTCCATGGTAGAGGGGAAGGCAGTGATGGAGAAAACACTCCCCACCATTCCCTTCCTCCTTGACAAACACGGAAGTACCTTAAAAGTGGCCGGTGGAAGCTGTGCCCTCCACACTCTGCGTGTGCCTATGGAAGTGTGGGTGTGAGCTGCCCTGCCCTCCGTGTGGGGCGCTTGGCTGACCTCTGTGTACATCTGACTGCTCTGTGGGTGAGTCTGGGCACGGGCGCGGTACAGTTCTGCATATGCTGGTGTGTCACCTTGAGTCTGATCCCGCACATCCCTGACTGGGAGCCGCCCCCGGGTCTGTGCTTGAGTCCGTGATCGGATGAATGGCAGATCCCTGGAGTGTGTAAAGGTGGGAGTGTGCTGGGGTGAGGGAGAGGACAGTCACACCTCCCAACCCTCTCCTTCCCATCACCTGACAGGAACCAGCCTTCCTAAGGCTGTGCCATCCAGGCCTGCTTTGCAGAATCCAAGGTCCCAGTCTCCCAGTCTCCCGTTAGCCCTCTTCCTTCCTGTGCACTCTAACTTCCCCAGGTGTAGTCTCTGATCTGTGTAAAGAAGCCAGACCCTGAAAGCCTGAGTGAACAAAATGTCAGGGAGCTGGAGGCAGGTGGAGCCCTGAGCTCTACTCTCGTGTCCGCTAGTGATGTGCCGTGTAGACTGTGCACACAAGCTGTGACGTGTCACAGGACAGAGCGGCGCTGCAGAACCCACAAGGGCTTTTGAGTCAAACAGATCACCTGAGGCTCTATCTACTACCCACAGCTTTCGGTTTCCCAGCTGTGTGGCCTTGGGCAAATTATATAACCTCTCTGAAGCTTTTGCCTTACTTTTCAAATGAGTAGAGTGAGATCTGTTCTGCAAGATTCTTGTGAGGATTAAATGAGTCCAGGAAGGGGAAGTACTTGCAATAGCGTACTGGCTGTGGAGTTGACCTCCAGTAACTAGTATCTCCCTTTCTTCTCTGCCCCCTGCCTCTTCTGTGTTGTCCTGTGGGGTAGGAAAAGTTGGGTGTCTGGGTTTCTGTGCTGTGCACATGTGAAATTAAGACCCAGCTGCTGTACTACTGTCATCCCGAGGTACTAGGTACATCCTCCAGCCCAGCATTTGGCAGAGAGTAACGGTTCACTGTCAGTTCCACCCTCCTGCTGGAAGCTGGAGAAGGGCCTGGAAGTTGCCAGGCAGCCCTCATGAGCTGCTGCGTGGATTGTACCGTGCTCCTGACCTGGGCCAGTGCCAGCCTGCCTGTGTAGTGGGGCTTTGAACCTCTCCCTTTGGGAGAGTCTTTGAGAAGACCATCTAGCACAATGAACAAGTACAAGTAAAATCTGGGGGGCACTTTTTATGCTTATTGGCTGATCCACAAAGAGACACAAAACATGTTTTCTGCCTATAAAGACCTAAGAGTACAGGCAAAATGTAGTACTTCTTCAAGGTCATCCCTAGCAGTAACAGGCAAAGTGATGGTCAGAAGAGCCTTCTCATCAGAGCCTGCAAAACTGGCAAATACTCTGCCCCCACCCCAGACTGGAGGAGTCTGAATCTCTAGGGTCAGGTCTCAGCCATTAGTGCCACAAGCTTGAGAAGCACTCATCTGTAGTAGTATAAAGTGAGACTTAGGTGTTCAGAGGGTCATCAGTGAATTGAGGGAGGCTTGTTGGAGGAGGTATGCTGATCCTGACCTTGGGATAGATAGGGGTAGGAGTCCATTCTCTGTGAGGAAATGACACCTATCCCCGTGCACTGTAATTGTACCTTATGTGTCTGTCCATGTCTGCTCCTTCCCATCCTGCCTATTTAGCCTAGGAGAAGCCACCACAGATGAGAGGATGAGTTGTGTGTCTATAGATTTATGCATGTTTACTTAGAAGACAAGAGAAAATTCAGACCAGTTAATGTTATAGGTTTGTGCTGATACCAGATAATTTTGGGTTAATACGATCAAGTAAAATTACCAAAAGCTTTAAATGTCAAGTTATAAGTTTGTAGACTTTGGTCTTCATCTATTAGGGGAAAACTGAATTCATCCATGCAGAGGACTGACACAGAGGAAGCAATCTTCTAGGAAGAGACATCTAAATTCTAGAAGGACCGATACATAGGCAGGGGGAAGCTCTGTCACAACAGCCCAGGTGCTAGATAGTGTGACAAAACCAGCCTGAGTCTATAAGACAGAAAGGTAACGGAAGACCAGGATGCCAGCAATGCTGTCAGGCACATGGGCAGGACTTGTGACACTGGTGTAGACGTGGGGAAGGTGTCTGGGGGGATTTGGAAGATAAGGAGAGTATTTGTGGGAACAGGAAAATGGCAGCAGGGCATGGTTTAGTAGTGCTGCTACACTATAAACCTGTGTTCTTCACTGGAATGTATAGTTACTTTTATACTTTCTATAGGTACTATTTCATTGTTTAAAGAAATTCTTGCACATATGTAAAAGATCTTTATTATTCAGAGCTTCCAGTACAAAAACTGGCCTTTAAAAGATGCACCAATTGGCCAATGACAGGCAGCCCTTCTAAAACTATGACTTACTCCTTGTACTCTCAGCTACACCATTGTCGGGGACGGGGTATTATGAGTATTCCTCTTCCATTCCCCATAACGCTTGCTTATATCTCTCTTACCAGATGTGTCATATATGTTATAACTGTCTTTGTTTCCCTCAAAAAACTTCATGCTCTTAGGGCTGGGGGTATATCTCAGTGGTAGAACATTTGTCTAGCATGCACAAAGACCTGGCTTTAATCCTCAAGTCTCTTTAATTTTATTTATTTTAAGAGCCAAGGATTTAGCTCAAGAGGTACTGTGCCTACCTTGCAAGCACAAAGACCTAAACTTGATCCCTAGTACTGCCAAAAAAAAAATTATTTATTTTACAGTATCTTATTTCTCCCATATTCTAATATCTATGACAGTGGCGGTACACCCATGTTCTCCCAGCATTCTGGGAAGCTGTGGTAAGAGGATTGCCACAAGTTCAAGGCCAGCACTTATTTAGCAAGTTTCTTCTCAAAATAGAAAAATAAAGGCCTGAGGAAGTAGCTCAGTGCAAAGACCCGAGATTCTATCTCTAGCCATGAGGGAAGGATGGAAGGAAGGAAGGAAGCAAGGGAGGGAGGAAGAAAGAAGAGAGTCATCATCTCACTATGATAGTATAAGCATCACAGATTAGTCTAGGATAATAATTTGTTAGTAAAAATTTGGTGATAGTTCAGTGTAATAAATATTTATTGAGCAACTTATGTGCCAATGAGAAAAATAAGGGTATAGTCCCAGGCCTTGAAAGCTCATTATTTGGTATGAGATACAGACATATAAATATTATACAAGACCAGGGATGTGGCCCATTGGCAGAGCACTTGCCCCAATACTACCCACTACACACACACACACACACACACACACACAACTTTTTCTCTTTTCTCCAAATGTGTTTTGCACAAGTAGAAGAACAAGAGATCTTGGAAATGCAAAGGAGAAGATGCTCCTGATGCTACTGACTAGGCATTGGGGGAAGGGTACATTAGAAGGAAATGACATGAACTACAGTGAGAAGTTGGAAGCTGTGGTAAGGAGGTTGAGGGGGCTGAATAGATCCTGAGTCGAGCCTGAGTGGACACAGTCCTGAGTCCTAATAGGTACAAGAGAAGGAGGGGGTAGATTTAGCTCAGTGGTGCTGCCACCTGCCTTGCAAGTACAAGGTCAAGAGTTTGATTCCCAGTACCACACACAAAAAAAGAGAAAGAGGGAAAGAGAAAAGAGCAATAGTATAGTCTAATTTTAGGAAAGCAAGTTCAGGGTAGAGGAGGACTCGAATGGTCTAATGCAGTGGGTGTCTACTGGGTTACAGAAGACTGAAAGATGACAGTGGCAGTGAAGGTAGAAAGAAAGAACGGTCTTCAGGGTTCCTGTGTTTACACGGCAATTCCTTCTCTGTCCCATGGAGATTTAAGACATGAGAGAGGGAAAAGAGTTTGCTTTCTTCTGCTTCACCTGTCTGACTTTGTGTCAGGAAGGCAATGAACAAGGCAAGCTTCTAAAGCACAATATGATTTACCAAATTCCATATTTTTTGCTTTAATTATGACTTTATGGAAATGAGGAAATTAAGCACCCCCCAATGCCCATAGGGGTTTTGAAGCCAGGCTTTGCAATGCTCTCTGTTGTGAACTCAAAGGGAAAGGAGAAAGTTCAGAAAGATGAGTGAACAGAACTCTTCCTATCACCTCACTGTCTACTCTTTCCCCTGTCCCAAATCTACCAACCCTTCCAAAATAACTATTTTTATTACTTTTTAAATTTTTTATTATGACGATACAGTAGATTTTGAGGTTATATTTTACTTTTTAAAAGTTTTTATTCTATAAAAGATAAAAATCTTTGAACTCAAAGAACCACCCTTCAAATCTGATAAAGCAGGCAAGACCCTGGCTGCCTGCCCAATCCCGGTGGTTGTGACTGGTCTCCCTGGGCGGTGTTTTAGGAGGCACACAGACCTTTGCTCAGGCCCTTCTTCTTGCACATTTTCTGCCTCCCAAGTTCAAGAAAGACAAGCTTGTGTGGGAGTGGAGGAAGCTTGAGGAAGATGGTGCGCCCTCCCTGAGGCAGAGGGTCAAGAGCCCTACTTGGGCTCTTGTTCATTCAATAAAGAGCAAAGCACAAATTCTGATTGGAAATGCAAAAGAAGGAACATCTCCAGAGAAGCCTCCATAAACTCTCTCCACTGAGAGCCATCTCCCTTGACTGCCTGGGCAGTGGAGAGTTCTGGGAAGAGGCCAGACCCTTGCCCTGGTTCTGGACCTACACTGAAATTCTCCTGGCAGAGGCTGGAAAGCATGTATTCATGCCCCATCCTTAGGTATTGTAGTTAGTTGGTTCCTAGGAGGGGAGAAGAAGTTGTTCTGAGGAGAAGGCAGAATCACTAGTTACTGGGAGATTCTGATGCAGCAAGTGCAGATGCTTAGGTGTTTTCCTCACAGACTTACAAGGTCATGGAGCAAGCTGGCTGTACTACACTGCTGCCATACCAGTTTGTCCTCTTTCTCAAACTTGAGCTGCTGTCACCCTCTGACCACCTTCTCCGCTGCCCACTGTCACTAACTGAAGATCTCCTCCTTTGCCTCTCCCAGTCAGTGAACACCAGTACTTATTCCTTTCCAGTTCCTGTGAAGATTTTGCCAAGGTGTGAGCTCTAGCATTTCCCAGTGGCTGCAGCAAAGAAACCTATGTGCTGCACATGATGCAGGTGCCATAAGAGAAAAGTGAGCATGTGCCAGGGACCAGCTTCATTTTTCACTGAGGACAGACCAGAAGATTAAAGCCACCACAATCTATAGGTGGGACAAAGTTAAACAACAAACAGACTTACTGCCTGACAATGAGAAGCAGGGAAAACACAGCTATTGTGGTACCTTGTAGAGCAAAGCTTTTCCTGATAGTTTTTATGGAGACTGAAGGTATAAAACAGTAGTAGAAGGCAGGAGATGTGTCTGGGGAAAAGAGTCTATCTGTGTTGGATGAACTTTTCTGTTCAAGGTGGAGGGAACCTGGACAGGACCCAGTTGCTGGACTTGCTCTGAAGCAGGAGATGTTGGCCAAAAGCCACCCCCCGCTGCTGGCTTAGGATCCTATGTCCTTCCTTAACCCTCCTCCCAGGCTGAGGCAAGCTCAAGTCTAAGCATATTAGGGAAACATGTGTCTGATTCAAATGTCTCTAGGACCAACAAACCCTGGAGCCACCACAACTCCTCTAAGAACCAAAGCTACCCCAGTGGACATTCTGCTAATATACGTGGTTTGGCAGGCATCAGTTGTCACGGTCATTGTGCTCAGTGGTCATGCACAGTGCTTGGTTGAGGATCACCCCTGCAGAGATCCTGCAGCTGAGAATTAAAAGCAGAAGTTTGCAAGAGCACAGAGGACCAAGACAAGGATGAGGCAATTACCCTCAGTTAAAAAAAAAAGATTAGGTTGAGTATTAACCAGAGAAGCCTAGACAAGTGCTGCTGAGGACCTGTAGGAAAAGGTACCTAATCTGGGCTTGGGCAGCAGGGTTAGACCTTAGGGTTTGGGTGAAGACAGTTGAATGGGAGTTAGGCAGTGTACCGGGCAAGTGAAGCAGTGTATGTAATGGTGTGCCGCTGAGATCGTCGTGCCACTGGGAAACTTCACAAGATGTACACTGAAAGGAAAGAATGGAAAGAGACATTTGCTGGATTTGATCTATGGTTGGTCAGATACTCCCTTGGTCAAAGGTCCTGGGATTTAATTGAAATCATAGAAGTTATCTGATATTGGGTTACAAACTATGCCAAAATATAGTGGTTCAGGACAAAAGTCATTTTTCAGGATGCTGTGGATGGGCTTCTGGTTCTTCTCTGAGTCTTACTTTGGCTAACCCTGTGGCTGCTGTCAGGAGGCACAACAGCCAGGGCCTGGACAATCTGCACCTGGTGGGTCTCTGGCTCTGTGAAGGCTTCCACCCTGGGGTAGGCTAGACTGAGCTGCTTCACACAAAACCTCAGGGCAGCATTCCAAGAAGGCAGTCCCAGGCCTCCTCACGTACCGCTAGCCAAAGCAAGTCACGAGGCTGAGCTCAATGTCAGTTTCAGAGGGGCTCCCACAAGGGCATGGACACGGGTATGTATGAGTCATCGGTGTCAAAGTCTACCACATACTTCCTTCCCAAATGGGAGACACAGGAAGGTCAAGGAGATGAAAGACCACAGTTGAGGGCTGGTCAGGACCAATAGATTCTTGTCCTGGCTTTATTGCTTATTGTGTAAGATGAGTCAGGTTTCTTGTTCACTCTGTTTCTTCCTCTGTAAAATAGAAGAAAGGCTTCTATATCTCATTTTAGCTAAAAGGATCCTTATACAAGAATATGGAGGTTTCCCCCTCATCAACTATATAGGAGGAACTAGTCTTCTTTAGCAGGCAGATTGGGGGTAGAGCCCTTGCCCCCAGAGGCTTACAAGAGTGGCAACAGCCTGCAAGAGGCTGCTAAAAAAAGGTCGTGATGTTTTGGGTATATTTGTGGGGCTGGGTAAGGAACCTGGGGTATGGAACCCTGGTATGTATGCCAGGCAAGGGTTCTGTCACTACTCTACATCACCAGGCTCTGTTGTGGGTTCCTAACAATTACTGATTGTTCAAGAGTGGAAAGAGACCCCATCTCTGCAGGCCAGGGGACAGATGTCTCCTGAAGGCATTTTCATTTATAAGAATCTGAGCTACCACTGCTGGAAAGAGCTGGGGTCAAGACAGGAGAACAAAAGGCTCACACTAAACTCACCAGCTCCTTATCAAGCTCATCATCCAAGATTACTGCTGAGTGCCAGCAAACTGGGAAGGTGTGCCTCTCCCTGTGGGGCTTGTTAACACTCCCTGGAAGCTGCCTGCCCTTCAAGGCCTCCAGGGGTACATTTGTTTATTAAGTGATTGGCACTGACCTCGACCTGACCCCGGGTTACAGCCCCTGGGCATCTGACTCCTGAGTCTGCAATGCCTGGGAACAAAGAAGATGGCTTCAGTATCAGACTGCCCAAACACAGCCTCCTGCCAGGGGGTGGCAGCAACAAAGGAGATAGGTCTGAGCTCAGGCCTAAAACAACCACTATCTGGGAGCCACTGAGGGATCCTTCCCTCATGTATCCCCGCCAAAACACCTCAAAAATCAGCCCTTTCACTTTTGATTTCCTTTAACCACTCATTTACTCACTTATTGCCAGTTGCTATGATATCCACTGGGGATTTTTAAAATTAAGTACAAAAATAGGCAAGAATCAATGTGATATCACACAGTGGCAAGTTCCAGGGAAGCATGAGTAAGAGAATATGGCCTGGTCTTTCTACCCGAGGATGGCCCTTTTGAGCTCAGGCTGAGGAGTGGAGAGGATGCGTAGATAGGTAAAAGGAGGATAATCCAGGCATTGGGAGTGGCCAGGGCCACAGTCTGTGAGGAAGTCCTTCTACTGGTGTGAGGAATTGTGGGGCTGAGGGGCACAGGCTGGGTATTCAGGTAGACCAGGCTGTGAAGGCCCTGTAGGAAGTTAAAGCTTTAGGAACTAGAAGAAGCCAATGACAAGAGTGCCATCTGTTCAACTCTGCACTTGCGAGAGATCACACACCAGTGCCTGCCTTGCAAGTACCAGGTCCTGAGTTTGAGCCCTAGCATCAAAAAAAAAGAAAGAAAGATCACTTCAGCTACAGCACAGAAAACAGATGGCAGAGGTTGAGGGTGGATGTCTCAAGACCAGCTGGGAGGCCACTGCAATTCTCCAGGGTGAGATGATGCCAGCCAGGCTTCTGTGGCAATGGAGATTACAAGGAATCAACACACTCAAAAATGTTGAAGGTGGGGCCAGGGATTTGGCTCAACGTTCCGTCTTGTAAGCGCAAGGGGCCGGGTTTGATCGCTGGTAACCACATGCAATACTGGGTGTGGAGACTCATGCCCAGCAGCAATCAGCACCACATACCACAGTGCCGGGCTTGGTGGCTCACGCCTGTAATCCCAGCACTTAGGAGGCAGAGGCAGGAGGACTGCTGTGATGTGAGTTTGAGGCTGAGCTCAGGACCAGCCTGAACTACAAAGCAAGACCCTGTCTCAAAAAAAAAAAAACAAAACCTAAAAAAAAAAAAAAAAAGTATTGAAGGAGGCCAATTGGACAGGACTGGTTGGCGTGCTGGAAAGAAATGGAAGAAGAGAGGTTAGGAAGTCTCTGAGGTTTCAGCCTTTTAGAACATCTGAATGGCGACACTATTCACTGATAGAGGGTCCAGCTGGGCAGGGCTTTGGGAGGTAAGCTTTGGACATCCTGGCTTTGGGATACCTCTGAGCCAGTTCAGTATGTGTGCCTGGAGCTCAAAGAGGAGGAAAAGGCCAATGTGAACAGCTTTGGGATCTTGGGTTCCAGGTGAGATGTACAGGTGCAGAGGGTGGTATGAGGGGAAGCTGCCCAAGCCTAGACGTGAGCCTGTAAAGACAGGAGAGAGGACCCAAGAAGATAAGGAGTGAGGTAAAAAACTTTTGTATTTGGTGACATGAAATCATCGTTAATTGTAGTAAGGGCTGTTGATAGTGGAGGGATGAGACAAACTTAGTTCTAGAATGGATTGAAGAATGAGTGGGAGGTGAAAAATGAAGACAGCTTGGCTGAGATCTTGGTTGTGGAGAGAGAAGATAGCTGGAGGCGGGTGTGAGATGGAGGAAGTTTTTGTTGTTTTTTACTGAAGAAACTCAAGTATTTGTAAATGCCACTGGGAAGAGTCCATATTGGATGGTACTGGGGGTGAGGAGCGGCAGGGTGTTTAGGTACACCTGAGAAAAGGATACTGAATCGGGTAAGTGTCAGAGAAGGGAGGAGCTTTGCCTCCGTTGGGAAGAGGCAGGGCTGAGGGAAAGGCCGCTGGGGCAGCTGCTGTCGACTGGCATGATGGGTTGTGGAGAAGAGAGTGGTAGCATTTAATAGCCCATCTTGTGAACTAAAAGGTGAGGCTTCCACCACTTATTTTCCTTTTTGGGCTGCCCCTAATGGACCAGTTCCATACTGAGTGTGGTAACTCAGTTCTCCTGCCTCAGCCCTACCTTTGAAAGGCCTCTGCAGAGTGGGAAGGCAGAGCAGCCGCCCAGGGGCACAGGTAGCCATGTTGGAGGACAATACCAGAAATCACTTCTCAGCAGCAGGACTGCATGCAAAGGGCAAACACATTTGTTCTGGAGGGAATCACAATTATTTATTTTAGTTTCCAATTTTTTTGGTAAAAGATGAAGAGGGGAGGGCAGAAAGTAATGGAAACCTGAAATCATGAGATGGGGATGGGGAGGTGACAAGACGAAGTGGGATCGTTCCTTCCTAGGGTTGGCCTCCTGAGGTAGAAGGGGGAGAATGTTCTCAGTAGGAAGAGAAAGGCTGGGGCAGGAAGGGCACCAGGAATATGCAGGGCCTCCTGGCTGGGAGGGAGCTGCCTGCAGAGGAGGGGAATGGGGGAAGAGGAGGGGAATGGGGGAGCAGGAGGGGACTGCAACTCTGGGGTCCCTAGATAAAGCTCCAGTTCAGTGTAAAGAAGTGGCCCTTTTTGCTAGAGTAGGCCAGGCACACATCTTTCAGGTGGCACCTCCTTGCACAGGCCACAGTGATGGTGTTGAGATGACCTTCTTCCTTTGGAGCCCAGGCATAGGTAATGAGGCTCTCTGCCAGTACTGGGAACTAAGTCCTGGTGAGGGGGGCCTTTTTTTTTTTTTTTTAAATCATTAACCTGGTTGATTGAAATCTGAACTGTGGAGCCTCCCAGCTCTATTGATTTTCTCTGAAAGCCCAGCAGCTGGAGCTAGTGGCTGCCGGGTGACCAGGGAGAGGGAAGGGTAGAGGCGGGAAATGGGAAGCCAGCCAGGAGTGCAGGGCCGGGAAGGAGGAAGGGGGCAGGGTTGGAGGGTAGAAAGTGCAGAGGGGTCTTTGGGGATGGGAAGGAGGTCAGAGTCTCAGTGGGCATCTGGGCAAGGGAAGTCAGCCCAGCCACAGAGGCATCACGGAAAGGGAGGAGCCAGGGAGGAGCTGGCAGAGGACAAAATCAAAGTTCAGAGAGAAGAGCAGTGACCTGCTCAAGGTGACAGGGCCGGAGCCTGCACCAAACCCAAGCTCAGCTGACTTCACTGCACTGAGGAGAAAGGACACAAAAGTGAAGGCCCTAAGGTCAAAAGAAAGCTGAGATGAAGGACTTGAAAAGTTGGTAAGAGGGGAGATTTGATTTACCGATTACCACGTGTGGGGGACAAGAGGCTGTCTTCTCTTTGCTCATAAGAGTATAGTAGACACAAACAATAGCTCTACTCTAACTGAGGGAGAGGTCAGGTCATCAGGAGATCCCGAGCCAGGCCCGCTGTGCCCTCTGCAGTATCCCAGTCACCGAAGCCACAAGTTTCGCCAAAGAGAAGTTGTTTTCCATTAGGCAGTTAAGGGTGAGGATCTGCCTCCTGGAGAACAAAGTTTAGGGATATTTATAAGGTCAAAAAATTGGGTTGCTATTTTTGGCATCTGGAGTGTCCACAGAAGCTCATATGTAAACAGCTTGGTCCTTAGTTTGGTAATTTGGAGGAATAGTGGAACCTTCAGGAAGGGGAGCCTAGTGGGAAAATAGGTCGCTGGCATGTGCCTTAAAGATTGACAATGGGACCTGGCCCCTTCTTTCTTTGCTTCTGGCTGCCATGAAGTGAGCAGTCTCCTCAGCGATCCATTCCAAAAATGATGGACTATGCTGTAGAAGACCCAATGCAATGTGGCCAAACAACCATGGAACAAAACCTCTAAAAATGAGAGCCAACATAAACCTTTCCAATTTTTAAGTTGGTTTTCTCAGTTATTTTCTTACAGCTGTGGGAAGCTAACTAACACTAGGTGTGGAAAAAGGTGACTGTAAGCGGGGAAAGTGGAAGTAATCGATGGTCTCCATATGTGTAGTCAAACTTCATGGCTCTTAGGGGCCATGGATTTAGCTCAGTGATTCTGGTGCCTGCCTTCCAAGCATAAGGTCACAAGTTTAATCACTGTTACCACAAGCTTCATAGAAGGGAAGTTCAGAAAATGGCAGCATTAGTAAGACCCATGGGTGGAGTTTTTGTCCTTCTCAAATACAAAGGTCATCTACTGGATTACTGGATACTGGTGAAGACCCTAGTGAAAGGGGTGGTGGTTTCATCCACTTTAGCCATACAAGGTGGTTTCTGTGTAGTGTAGTGGTTATCAGGTTATCAGGTTTGCCTAACACTTTCAACCAATCCAAGGCTATTTTGACGTCCCTTTAAAAAAAAACAAAACAAGCAAACAAACAAAAAAAACCCACACTTAATCCTTATCAAGATGAATGAGCATATGTCAGAGGTGTTATCTATAGGAAAAATAGCAATGGTCCATTACAGTATTGTTCAGTTAAAGGATTTCTAAAATCAATGCTAAAAGTGTGGCACTGTACACCTGTAATCCCAGCACTCTGGACGCTGAGGCAAGAGAACTGGTAGTTTTGAGTCCAGCCTTAACACCTTAGTGAGTCAATAAGACTTGTGTCTCAAAAAATACAAAAAAGTTGTGAGTATATAGCTCAGTGTGAAGGTGCTGGGTTAAATTCCCAGTACCAGAAGAACAACAGCACAAACAAAACAGCAACTAAAGGTAAATGGGTTTATTTGGGTTTTCCCTGGATTTTAGAAGAAAGAATATGTTCTTTGGTTTCAAAACTTTAGATGGGAGGACAACAGCTAAAGCCTTTTTTTCAATTTTATTTTATTTTAACCCATTCCCCTCCTTAAGCTCCCTCCCCTCCCTATGTACAAAAGCTTTATTTCCAAAACCTAAGAGAAGGGAAATTCTGTCTTTGAGGTTTTAGTTAGATTTGTTTTATTCTGTTTTTTTCTTTTTTGGTGCTGGGAGTTTGAATCCAGGGCTTCAAATATGCTAGGCAAGTGCTGTATCACTAAGATACGCCCAGACCAAGGAGGGGGGTCAAAGGATTAATTTCCTTATAAGAAGAGGAAGGGGGACAAGGTAGAAGAGATTTTAGGAGGAGTTACCCAGCAAGGAACACAGAGAAAACATCTATTCACTCAGCCAAAACCAGGGCCCTGAAAATTGGGTTTCACCAAGATATCACAGGGCTCCTAGGTCCTCATTATTTCTGACAGTATGTAACTGAGACAAGAGGAGGAACCACATTCTGGGCAGAGATACAAACACATGCGTGCCATCCTGCTCCCCACAGCTTCCTTCGCCGGTGCTCTTCTCTAGCTAGGGGGGAAAGTATGAGGCCTTCCTGGCAGAAACAAAAAAGGAGGGGAAGGAGCTGGCTCTGAAGACGGAATTGGTCAGGTATACAAAGAGCAAAAGCCATATGATGGTAGAGAGAAATGGGAATAGTGACCACACACACACACACACAGAGCTGTGATGTCAAAAAATGTTAGAATTTCCTGACGCGGTCTCTGAGGTCATGTTGTTATGAGCACTTAGCTTCATCTGTTCAGGTTCATCTACTCACTGATGACCAAATCAAAGGAGACCATGTATTTGAGGTGAAAAGAAAAAGGATTTATTCAAAGCTAGCTCCCAGGAGATGGACCAGCCAATCATTTCAAATCACCATCCTACCATACACAGGTGTACTGGCATTTGTTACAACAAGGAACAGTATGTGAGGGAACACAGTGTAACGATAGACATCTCCAGACTAGTTCCATCCCTTCCTCTCCTTCCCTTGGACCCAGACCACTCCCTCTCTTCCTGAAGGATTGAAATTGAGTGGTACCTTCTAGTGCCAGGATCTGCATATTCTGTCCATTCCTCTGGTGGGGTGGCAGGTGTGTGGGTATGCCCTAGGCCTAATAAACTTTGGAAGCCACTTGACTTCAGAGGAAAAAAATCTAACTTTAAGCATTCGCACTGCAGTCACAGTGTGGAGAGTACGTGGGACTCCAGATTCTGTCTGTGGCTGGTCCTGTGTCACGGAAGCCTCCCCCAGATATTTCAGTGGAGGCTGGCTAAAGGCTGAAGGACCCTAGGCTGGCAAGTACACAGCTGCCTGCCTAGTAAGTCTTCTTTTTTGCTTTCTCTGACAGCTCAACATCCTGGTGGACACAGGCAGCAGTAACTTTGCAGTGGGGGCTGCCCCCCACCCTTTCCTGCATCGCTACTATCAAAGGCAGCGGTGAGTCTGAGAGGGCCCAGGGAGGAGCCATTCCAAGGAGAGTTTGGAAGAAGGAAGGTGGGAAAAGGAGAGGGAGGCCAGGAAAGGAGGACGAAGAGTGGGCATTTTGAGAGACTCACATGGGAAAGCCTATATTGAAGCACAGCGTCCATGGAGGGGACAGAGCCTCCTGACTCCCAGAGCCATCTCCATGGCTCATTTTCTACCGAAATGAGGAGTTGAGGGGGTATCACCCACATGCCCTCAGTGGCTCCTGTTTTCCAACAGCAGCTAAGCGTAGACCTCATTCATAACTACATCATAGGCTGTGTCCATAGCTTTTCTGCTGTCCTTACACTGGGGCCACTCCAGGTGGCTTTGTGTGGCCCAAGGACATGAAAGAAAGCACCCTGCTCTGCAGGGACCTATGCAGGGACTGAAAGCATTAGCCCAAGTGCCACCAGCAGGGTTCAGTTTACTGGTGAGAGAGTTAGAGTGAGTTCTTAGGTGAAAGGGGTAGTGAGGAAGCCCTTTAGCATCAAAATGGGATAAGGGAGTGCCAAGAAGACATCTAACACCTGGGTTGTCTGTGTGTGTGAGTAGCTGTATCCTAACTTCACACTGCTGGGCAGGTACAAACTCCACCCACAACATCCTTTCTAAAGAAGCAGAGAGTGGGTATGGACACAATCAGTGTAAGAGCATTTTCTCAGTCTTCACCCCAGTTCTATCACTGCTCTCTTCAAACCTTGATTCGTGGCATGATTAAACAGAAATGTGGGCACCAACACTTTGATGAATGTGCTTTGCCAAGTGGCATGCACTACCCACCTACTCTCCTGAGATGATTGTACAAATCTGTTCTCTAGAAAAACTTGCCACAGAGCTTCTACGTTCACCCTGCCTGGAACCTTTTCCACCACTCAGATGGTACCACCAGGTCCCAAGGCAGCTACAGAGTCAATGGCTCCTTTTCTCTGGGAATTCGTTGGAACCCAGGGGAGGAAGAGATGCTGGCTAGCTGTCTCCACAGAAGCAGCACGTACAATACACAAAGCCTAGCTTGTTCTTCACAGGCTTGAGCTCCAGATGTAGAAATCTGAGCTCCGCAGATGAGACAGTGAGCCCAGGGAGCCCCCCTCGTCTGTTTGTAGGGTCCCATTACATTCTGTTCTGGGAAGGGGCTAAGGGATGTTCTCCAGAGCAGCCTGAAAGCAGACCTTTCAGGTGTTCCTGGCAGGTGGTACTGGGGAGTTGGTTTGGTGCTCTCGGAACCAGCTGTTGTATTTCTGCATCCAGATCTCTGCCTCCTTCCCACAGGTCCAGCACATACCGAGACCTCCGGAAGGGCGTGTATGTGCCCTACACCCAGGGCAAGTGGGAGGGGGAGCTGGGCACAGACCTGGTGAGCATTCCTCATGGTCCCAACGTCACTGTACGTGCGAACATCGCTGCCATCACTGAATCAGACAAGTTCTTCATCAATGGCTCCAACTGGGAGGGCATCCTGGGGCTGGCCTATGCCGAGATCGCGAGGGTGAGAGGAAAAAGGGTGGCCCTATATGCTAAGTCTGCAGACTGCACACTGCATGCTACCCGGGAAGAAATTAAGGGGCAGGGCGGAGAGAATGGACTAAGGGAGGGAAACACATCATTTTCAAGGGTAATTCACAGGGGCAGAGTGGTAGTCTAAACTTTGTCCTTTGGAAGGCAGAACTATAAGCAGAGCAGCTGGGATAGGTATGGGAAAAGTCTATGGTTTTGGTGCACCCTAAGATTTTTTAATTTTAATTTTTTTTTTTTTTTTTTTTTTGAGACAAGGTATTGCTATGTAG
The DNA here is from genome assembly GCA_004026965.1 of Petromus typicus. Classification (NCBI taxonomy): domain Eukaryota; kingdom Metazoa; phylum Chordata; class Mammalia; order Rodentia; family Petromuridae; genus Petromus; species Petromus typicus. The sequence goes on along the minus strand of PVIR01014356.1, from coordinate 19,225 downwards.
TTGAGGCTTGGGTGAACTTACTGTGTAGGCTGGCCTCCAACTCAAAGCAATCCTCCTGCCTCAGCCTCCAGAGTGCTGGTATTATAGGTATGCATTGCCACACTTAGCTTAAATTCTTTGTTTTTTTGTTTTGTTTTGGTGTGTGTGTGTCCTCAGATCTTATTTTCTTTTTTATTTTATTTATTTATTTATTTATTTTTGAGACAGGGTCTCACTTTGTAGCTCAGGCTGGCCCTGAACTTACTATGTAACCTGGGCTAGCCTTGAATTCTCAGCAATCCTCCTGCATCTGCCTCCAAGGTGCTGGGATTATAGGTGTGAGCCACCATGTGCAGCATTGTGGTATGTGATGCGGGGATAAAACTCAGGAACTTGTGTTTGCCAGGCAGATACTGAGACCGCTGAGCTAAACCCTTGGCCCCAGTATCCTCAGATCTTTAAGACAGGCTCTCATAAAGCTGAAGCAAGTTGGGCGTATAGGAATCACAAGTTCCTATGGCTCTGTGGGCCATATTTCCCTGTTTGTACAGCCACTGTTTCTTGCTAACCTTTTCTCTGCCAGAACTTAGTCACTCAGACAGTGATTCCCAAGGAATTTCTCCAAGTTTTTGTTTTCTCCTTTTAGTGTAGGCAGAAAGCTAGCCTCTGTCCAACAGGACCCTCCCTGTGAAGATTTACTCCTCCTCTTTCTACCACAGCCTGACGACTCGCTGGAACCCTTCTTTGACTCCTTGGTGAAGCAGACCCATGTTCCAAATCTCTTCTCCCTGCAGCTCTGTGGTGCAGGTTTCCCTCTCAACCAATCTGAGGCTGTGGCCTCTGTCGGAGGGAGCATGGTAAGTAGATCTTCAGAGAGGGACTGAGTAGAGCTTAGAGACCAGGAGAGACATGGTGGCCGTCTCCCCATCCCTCCTTTAAGGGCAACAACATGGTCTTGGTTCTACTACTTCAAATCAAGAGAAACCTCTAGGTCTGGGGATTTAGCTCAAGTGGTACCACATCTACCTTGTAAGTACAAGGGCCCGAGTTTGATCCCTGGTACTGCAAAACAAAAGAACAAAACAGAAACCTCTTATATTCCTCATCCATACTTTTCTTTTACATTCTTCTCTTCCTTATGTTATATTTAACAGGATTTGTTAAAGATCTATGGTAAACCTGCAAAGGATCAGAAATGAGTAGGAGCCCTTTCAAAGGAAATGAAAATAAGATCTAATGAATTAAAATTACTGGGGGTGACAGAAGGCAGAGATGTCAAGAGTTTACATCTACTGGGCCAGGGATTAGCTCAGTGGTTCTGGCACCTGTCTTGCAAGCACAAGGTCCCTAGTTTGATCCCTGGTAACCACATACAACCATGCCGGGCATGGTGGCCCACGCCTATAATCCCAGCACTCAGGAGGCCGGGGCATGAGGATTGCTGAGAGTTCCAGGCTCGTCTGGGCTACATAGTGAGCTCAGAGCCATCCTGAACTACAAAGCAAGACCCTGTCTCAAGAAAAAAAAAGAGTTAAAGTCTATTTATTCATAAATCAGGACAATGATGAATGGTTTTCCAACAAGCAGAGAAAATACAACTCAGAAGCAATAATCAATTTGTTCAACATTTATTTGCCAGTTTAGTTTTAAATAACTTTATGTCAAGGGCTATGTGACTCAAACAAATAATTCAGATCCTAGCAAGTCTTTTCTCCTGGACACACTTCCAGACAATAAATCACTTTGGAATATGACTGATTAGAAGCAGGAAGATGTAAAAGGTCATTTGCAGAGGGTCTTGCTACCGAAGGATGTGACTGATCTTACTGTCTTTATGACTTGCTCTTCTTCTGTGCTGGCACATGGGGTGCCCTCTCCTTTTTCCTTAGATCATTGGGGGCATCGACCACTCACTATATACAGGCAGTCTCTGGTACACACCCATCCGGCGGGAGTGGTATTATGAGGTGATCATTGTTCGGGTGGAAATCAATGGACAAGATCTGAAGATGGATTGCAAGGAGGTAATAAGATCAAGGGGGAGCCGAAGAGAGAAAAGGGAGTAGGTATCACAGTCTGAAGGAAGACCTGACATTATGAGGTTGGAAGGATAAGGCAGAAGGACAGAATAGGACTCTGGAGAGGCTGGGGGCTGGGCTCAGAGGTCAGCTTAAGGGTCACAGAGCAGTACCTGAGGTTAGGAGCCAGAAGCTGGCAGAGCACTGTCACAGGGACCGTGGGCTTGTACAGTAAAGTGAATGGGAAGAAAAAAGTGTATGCAACTAGTTCTGGCCTCTAGTCACCGCCTCAGGCAGGCTTTCTGCAAGGCAATGTGACAGGATGGACTTCAAGAGCCCTGCTCTGAAGTCACAAAGACCTGCATTTGAAACTAGTTGTGCCACTTACTATCTGTGTACTGTCAGGCTTGTTATTCTGTGTTTCAGTTTCCTCATCTGCAAACAGAGGTTAAAAACAAATTTCCCAAACAGTCTAAAAAAGGTCAGAGTCAACAAAGTGTTTATCCCTATGGTTAGCAAATACTGGCTAAACTATTTGAGCCCCCTTCTCTAGATTCTTCTGTATGCCAAATTAGAACAGATGTAAAAGCACTATGTGAAGTTAGAAGCACTATACAAGATGTCTGTGATCTTAAGATTCAGAGAATGTCTGCCCACACACAGGATAAGAACTAACATTTATTAAGGCGTCTCCTGTCTGTGACACACCGTTCTCTGTTACTTCTATGTATTAGTTTATTTAATCCTTACATAATCTTTTGAGGTAGGTGCTATTATTATCCTCATTTCAAAGATGAGGAAACTGAGGCACAAATGGTAATTAACTTGCCCAATGAGGTACACACACAGAAGTGGCAAAACCAGGATGCCAACCTGGCAAACCCACCTTCTATCTCTCCCCATAGTCTGGCATCAAAAAAGCTCTTCTAACCCCTTTCCTCTCCTTCTTAGTACAACTATGACAAGAGCATCGTGGACAGTGGCACCACCAACCTTCGTCTTCCCAAGAAAGTGTTTGAGGCTGCAGTCAAATCCATCAAGGCAGCCTCCTCGGTCAGTGCACTAAGGATAGGGTACAAGAGATGACACAGTATCACAAGAAGTCAGTGACAATCATATCCCTTAGCAAAGGCCAAGATGACTACATTTAGATCCTTCCACTTATGCGCTCCTAAAAACTGGTCTCCTCATGGCTCTATCATCAATGCCTCTCATATAGATTTTTGCCCTCAGTGTCCCACTTATCCTGTAATCCTTAGTTGTAGTTTACCTTCCCCTGCTTTGGATATTTCCCCAGAGAGCAAATACAGGGACCATTCACTATTGCAGGAAAATAGGAGGATGAAGGAGGCTGATTCCTCATTGTTATCCTTTTCTTTTCAACACAGACCGAGAAGTTCCCAGATGGTTTTTGGCTAGGGGAGCAGCTGGTGTGCTGGCAAGCAGGCACCACGCCTTGGAACATTTTCCCAGTCATCTCGCTCTACCTCATGGGTGAGGTCACCAATCAGTCCTTCCGCATCACCATCCTTCCACAGGTATGTCCCTAAGCAGAGGCAGTGGGATCCCAGGAAGAGGACAAAATACGAATTAGAAGATAGTAAGGATGGGTTCCCAGATCTTGGAAGACAAGACAGATGAGTGTCCAATGATGAAGGGTACTTGGAAAGCTCAACCTCTTAGGGCTTAGGGATGGCAAAGGGAAGAGCTACCTAAATGCTCCAATACCTACAGGGCAGAGATGAGGGGAAGCACGGAGCAAAGAAGACACCCTGTAACTGTTTACCCCTAGCAATACCTGCGGCCTGTGGAAGATGTGGCCACGTCCCAAGATGACTGTTACAAGTTCGCCATCTCACAGTCATCCACTGGCACGGTTATGGGAGCTGTTATCATGGAGGGCTTCTACGTTGTCTTTGACCGGGCCCGAAAACGAATTGGCTTTGCTGTCAGTGCTTGCCATGGTAAGAATGCGGGAAGGAGGGTATGGTTCAATCCATACTCCCACTGTCAGCAGTCAGACTACCTGGGCACCTGTCAGTTTGGGAGATAGTAACAGTGGCCTCAAGCTAGTCAACATGATGCAAAAGCTGGTGTCAGCACTCATCCTTTTTCCTTTTATTTATTTATTTTTGGTATTGCTTGTCCTCATGATCCCAGCCTAGATTGGAAAGCTCTTTGGAAACCCACTGTACCAGCGGCTGCCTGGGCCCCTTAGGAAGCTCTGGAGAAAAGGTAGTGGGCTGAACCTTCAGGCTGCCTGTCAGATGTGCTAATGTAGGGTGGATGCTTCTGCAGGAAGGTGACAGGGGTTTCATTTCTACTAGATCTGTAAATAAGGAAGGGCACTACTCCCAGGGCCATGAGAGGGGAGACAGGCATCTGCCCAGCACTGGCTTTCCTGCCTGCTCCTAAATATCTCCATGAGGAGGACTAAACAACTTCCACAGAGGCTGACTGCAAGGTGCCACTATCCCGAAGTTCTTTTTGTTGTATAACTCAAATAGCTGTGACAAAAGAGTTCCCCATTCACATCTTCCCTCTTCCTAGTGCACGATGAGTTCAGGACAGCAGCAGTGGAAGGCCCTTTTGTCACCCTGGACATGGAAGACTGTGGCTACAACATTCCACAGACAGATGAATCGACCCTCATGACCATAGCTTATGTCATGGCTGCTATCTGCGCCCTCTTCATGCTGCCCCTCTGTCTCATGGTGTGTCAGTGGCGCTGCCTCCGCTGCCTCCGCCATCAGCATGATGATTTTGCTGATGACATCTCCCTGCTGAAATGAAGAGGCCCATGGGTGGAAAATAGAGATTCCCTTGGATCACATCTGAGTGGTTCCCTTTGGTCCCAAGTTGGATTCACAGCTGGTACTTGTGGAGAGCACCTCAGGACCCTCACTCACCCACCAAATGCCTCTGCCTTGACAGAAAAGAAGGAAAAGCTGATAAGGTGGGTCACAGGGCTTGCACATACTGGAAACAGGAGAGGGAAAAGAGAAGCACTCTGGTGGCAGGAGTACTCTTGGTCACCTCAAATCTGAGTTGAGAAATTCTGCTGCTTGAACCTTCAATCCGGAGCCTCTGGCCACCATCCATTTAGAGTCTCTGGCCCAAAGTACTCTTTCCTTACTTCCAGAAGTCCTAGCATCACACCCAGGCTACCCCAGTGTGTGTTTCTGTGGTATCCTGGCAGAGAGAGCCAACCTTATGTCCCTGCCAGCCAAAGTCAGCTATTTGCTTTAGAGGTAGGGACTCTGTAAGCAAGCCTAACACTGGTGCAAAGACTGCCTCTTGAATTAAATGAAAAGCAACTAGAACCTTTATACACATGGGAATGGGTAGAGGAGACTATACAGAGACAGGAGGTTGGGATCAAAACTAGAAAAAACAGCAACAGTCACTCACTGGTCCCAGTTTTGGACTACATCTCCAAGGCAGGTGGAGACCTTGTAAGCTGGTGTCATTTCCCAGTGTTTCTATAGTGGCAGGCTTACCAAAGTGAGATGGTAAGAAAGGCTTATCTAGCCAAAGGGCTCATTTTAAAGCTCTTTTAAATGCAAGGTGCCCATAGAGAAGTTCTACATAATGAATGAACTTCCATCTTATTAGTTTCATTTGTCTCTACTTGAACTCTTCTACATCTGAAAGGTAGCACTGAAACATCCCAACCACCAAGGCCCTAGGTGCCCTGTGGAAGAGCAACTGGAATACAGCAAAGCTGGGCACTGCCTCCTTGGTCGCTTGTTCACTCCTTCCCCCTTCCCCCTATTTCTCTGGAGCTTTGCAGCCAAGGTGCTAAAAGAATAGAGATGAGAGCTCTCCTACCTAACCCTTGCAGGCAGAATCCTGTAGATTCATTCAACAGGTATAGGGTTGATACTTTATACCTCGGCTTAGGTTTCTTCCTGTTCTGCTGTAAGAAGTGGTGAGATGTTTCTTTACAGAACACTGAGCGGTTTCATTGCTTTCTTACCCTCTCTATGGCTCCTTCATTTATTTGGTGAAGGAATCACACACTGGCTAGTATTCTATGGAGAATGTCAGAAACACAGGGCTTTCTAGCTCTGAGTCACTGCCTTCAGTATGAAGGCTCCCTGGAGAAAGGATGGCAGCCTCAGTGCTTCCCTATTTCCTTCATCATTCTCCTTGCTGGAGGCCGTCCTTTTCTCCTACCTTTTCCTCTGTTCCCTACTCCCAATGTACATGGGTACCAAGGCTGGTTCTTGGGCTAGGTAGTGGGGGCCAAGTTCGTTTCTTCTCTATCAGTTCTACACAGTAGACTGTGATACCAGTGTTAGTGGGAAGAGCTGAGTTTTCCGAGTTTACCTGCTGCATCCTAATCCTATCTGGTCTACATGCTACTCCCAGGTAGGGGACTTGGCAAGTGTAGAATTGCCTAATGAAGGAGAAGAAAATACAAGGAGGGCCTCTGGAGTTGCTGGCCTTAGCCAGCTGCCCACAAGCCATAAACCAATAAAACAAGAATATTAAGTTACCGTTCTTTATCTGGGTTCTCTTCATTCCCACTGCAATTAGTGCAGGTCTGGCTGATTTGGAACACCTCGCAACTACAAAGACTGACAGGAAGACTGGAGACTGTCCACTTCCAACTCAGAACTTATGGTGTAAATAAACTTCTAGAACTGCTACCATGAAATGAAAATGCCACATTCTACTTTATAATTTCTACCCATGTTGGGGAAAACTGGCTTTTCCTCAGCCTTTTCCAGGGCCTAAAACTCACCCCATTCATTAGTAAGTTTCATGTCCTATTTTTTTTTTTTAAAGAAAACCTGGACTCTTTTTCTTTTTACAGTTACTTCCTTTCTACTCTGAAACTATAAACTCTTAAGTGACACACACACACACAAAAAAAATCCTGATGACAGCTTCTTGCCTGTAAAAATATGTATTATATAGCTCTACTTTAAAATTTTACTCCTGAAAAATGACTGTTCTATCTCCACATACTGCATCAGGGACCCCTGCTTATAGTCTGTGTGGCCTGTACCACTATAGGCCAGGTAGAGGGAAGAGAACAAGGGTGGCCACAACTTAAGTATTGCGCTTCTGATTGACCCTGACCAAGGTAAAGAACAATGACAAGGCCCCAGCTCCCATGTACAGCTCTCCAGAACACTTAGTCTGTGGTTGACTTCTCAGGAGTTTTCACAAGTGAGCAGATAAGCTCCTGTTGCATCACTTTTTTCTTTCTCTACTCCTTTGGCTTCAAAGACTTTTGGAAAATAATATATACATAATTTTTCCCCTTTGGACAATTTAAAATTTCTACAACCTCGATCTGGACAGAGCAGGGCAGGGCCTCAAACTGAGGAAGTAATATTCTTTGTATCCTTTCTAATTCCTACATTTTCAGGGGACACTGAAACGTACTACAGGGAGCCTGTCTACTGAAAAGTTGAAAAATCTTAAGATCCTGGATGTAGTGGCACATGCCCACATATCAGCACTCAGGAAACTGAGGCAGGAGGATCACAAGTTGAGGCCAGCTTGGGCTACGTAGTGAGTTTAAGACCAGCCTGTACTAAATACGACCCTGTCTCAAAAAACAGACAAAAATTACAAGATAAAAGTTAGCACACACACCCCACCCCGCTACGCCCACCCCCATGAAAAGAATAAAGGAAACTGGTCTTTTATTTGGCTACCTTTCCTTTGGTACTATTCATGGCAGTACCAAACTGGAGACCCAAATATTCACTGACTGAAGATAGTAAGCTATCTGACCTCTAAAAAGCCAAGTACTCAGGCCACTCTAATCACTCAAAACATGCCAACGAGATCTAACCACTTAAATTGATTCTGATCAATAAGCCTGGGCTATAAGGCAAGAGAGAAGAGCACATATTCATCCATGAGCTTATAGGCAAAGATGAAAGACCAAAGAAAATGGTGAACAGAAACAACGAACAGAGGGTTTAGTTGCATCTAAATGGAAAAATCTTTGCTACCCTGACAGAGACTGCCAGTCTCAATATACATTTCCAGTCCCAGAAGAGAATAATTCAGTTGTTTGTAGTATCTTTCCCCTGGAGTAAATTTTTAAAAATTTTCATTTCAAAAAAGAAGAAAACTGAAGTTATTTCCTGTAGAAGGAAAGAAAAGGATAGGGGAAAAAACGTCAGAGGTCCAAAAGAGTCACAACCTTCCCTCATATAAAACCTAAACACCAGATGTGCTCAATTAGCAGAGATGGAAACTAATCTAGTTCCAAATAGCTATCCAGAGAACAAATGATCTATAACCCTGAAATCCCACCTCTCTCCTTCATATCACTTTGGTCTCCATTTTTCCCAGAGAAAGAAACATGTCTGCATAGCTTTCTTGGTTCAAAAATTAAAACCCAGCATCTCAAGGTCATTCTGCAAATAATTTTGCACAGACATCGATCGCTTCACTCCAGTGCCTGTCTGGAACTCACCCAAGGTCACCAAACAACTTGGTTGTAAACCAACTGCCTTAACCTTCAAGAGGGGATTAGCTAGATTAGGAGTTCAGAATGAATGGGAAGAGATGAAGACTTCACAAAACTGACCTGTCAAAGCTTGATCAGAAGCCAAGGCAGTGGTAGCAAGGGATAATCTGGCCCCAGAAAAACTGTGAGTTATGCTCATTTCTGTCCAGAAAGTAGGGTAGACAGAAGCTTGTAGGGAAATGGGACCTGGTTATGTTGTTATTCTTGGTCTGTGAATTTCACTGGTGTAAAACAGAATATTCTGTAAACCTAATGTCTATGTATAAATAATGAACATTAACAGTAAAATACTCAATGAAAAATCAAACTATTAGGGTTACATTTTTCTCCGCAATCAGAGTCTGATTTTATCCATTTGAAGTGGAGTGGCTAGAACAATCCTGACACTTCTGGAGGCCCTCGGTAAGCAAGGCAACTGGTTGGACAGCAGGTGAGCACCAGACTTCAAATCTACATACATGAGCCTTAAGAAAATGGATTAGAGGCTAAGCCAAACCAAAGCGAGATGCCCTTTGGGCAACAGCAGCTTCCTAGATGTATTTGAAAACAGCCATGGGTGTGGATATCATAATTTCAGGGTCAAACTAAACAATAACTTCCCTACAATCTGTATCCCCAAGAGAACTACAAGATAAGTGGGGGACAGAATGTTTCTGCATTATATACATACTTTCATTTACGAACATTTCAATACAGATTTTCTATACACACATTACCTATATAATAAAAATGTACATAGTGTAAGTATACGTCACTGTATAAATATAGAGTTTTTAGAAATCTTGAACCCGCACTTCCTGTTCACTTCAGTTTCTCCTCTTCTTCCTCCCCAGTCAGTTCCGTCATTTAAGAGTTGGACAAAAGGGACAAGTGTCATTTGTGTTGGTCTGGGCCCAGAATTTGATACACTGGAAAGAAAGGAAAAGAACCTCAGATTTATCTGAGAAGGAAAAGGGAAGAACGAGAGAATACCATTAAGGCTGACAAGGACTACGCCTGAAAAGTTCTCACTGTGGGGAACCAAATGGGCCAGTTCACTGGCTCTTACTCAAAGGAATCTACAGCACAGGTTATCCTGTTGATTTTACTAGGACCAGAAACAACTACAGTAATAAGGGGCTCACAAAGCCTTTTGGTTGAGTATCAAGTGATATCTTCCTCATGATCCATTTGACCTCTTTACCTTCAAATCTTATTTAGGACTTTAAAAAAAAAAGTTATCAATTCAGTTTTTACCTTATGGAAAAACAAAATGAACAAAACCAAATAACTATAAAAGAATCAACCTTGCTGCTGAGAGACTTACTTCTGTCTAGTAATACAAAAAAACAAGAATGACTTGTGAATCAACAGAGATACTCTATGTAGTCCTTCAGGCCATCTGTGAATGCTGTTACTAATCTCACATTCAGGCTCCTTATTCCATTCATCTAAGCAAAGTCTCTTGACAATGCTGCATTTTGAAAAACTGTTTGAAATATAGGATTACCTCTTACTGTCAATTTTGTAAGAAAGTGTCTTGTAATGCTCTAGTGCAAGATGCTTACCCAGTTCTTTGAAAGGAAGGGGATAAAAGGAAGCAGGGGGATCCTCACTGCAGTATTCTGAATTTTGCTGATGTTTATGCCCCAGTTTGCTGAAAATCTTATGGTTAAAATACTAATGATGAGTTGAACCCACTAAAATAGTCAAGAAAAATTATCTTTGCCACCAGAGAAGAATAAAAAATGAGGAAGGTATGTACTACTCACCTCCTTGTGCAACACGTGAGTACAAGCCATAGGATGCAGTTCACTGGGCTGGACAATTTTCTGACACATAAGACACAGCTTACATACAACTGGGGCCTGCGGAACAGAAAAGGCTTGGTGACACGGTAAGAACCTCCAAGTCACCTTGCCTCTTATGCCCCTGATCTTCTATTATTTCCATATAGCAAAATGATCTTATATGTAAAAATATAAAAGTCTAAAGATTCTGGCCTAAAGTACATACATATTCCCAGTAAGGCTGCACATAACCAGCTAACAGGATGATGGTTTCTTCATTCATATCACCTGTGAACCCACTCTCTCCTCAGCCTCAATTTCTCTATATCCCAGTATTAAGAGAAAAACAGTCTTACATGTGAAGACCTTCCAGGATATGAAACTTGGGCAGAAGGCAAGAACATTGGGGAACTTATTTGGGCCAGTGAAGTAGGGTACAAGGCTCGGATCCGACCAAGTGGCTGTAGGCAGAAAAAAGTTTCACAGTAAGGGAAGACAGTATAATAAGCACTGAGCAAAAAGAAATCATTAATTTCACAGTACAGCAAAGCAAAAAGTAGACTGGATATGTATGGTTATAGTGTGTCTTCTTTCCCCCAGTTTGTCTGAAGTCGTGCCTCTTCTTCCACTTCAGTAGTTTAAATCCTTTCCATGCAACTCTTCTTACCTGAGCACTTGCTGCCACCCGCTCATGCTCTGCCAGACGTGCGGCTACCAATTGGATCAGTTCCTCCATGGTCAGGCCTGCCATGGTGGTACGTGCTATCTTGATTTGCTGAAGAATGCTGGTCATCTGAGCCCTAAGAATGAGAAGTGTTGAGAGAGACAGAGAGAGATCTGTGCTATAACAGTGGAGAGCACCCATGAAACCTCTCCTATTTCAAACCATAAGTACTGTTCTAACACATGTTTTAACTGATCCTGAAAGATACCTACTTATTGCACTGTGGGAACCGAGCCAGCAGCTTCTCCAGGATCTTCTCCAGTTTGTCTACTGGACGGGCCCGGGGAGTTTCAGTAGAAGCCTTAACACCACCCAAGCCTGGGGGAGGCGGGATAGAGGCAGCAGAGGGCATGTGCGGACTATGAGGGCCAACAAGGGAACCCAAGCCAGGGCTGTTTCTCCCATGGGAGCCAGGAAGGGGTGGGGAGGGCTGGCTAGCCGGGGAAAGGGCAGGGTTCAGGATTGAGAAAGACAAGGAACGGGGATCTGCACTGGGCATAACCATGGGCACTGTGACCTGCCCAATGGAGAAAGGCATCTGAGGAGCCACGGAGGGACTGGGCTGAAACACCTGATGCATGAAGTCTGTCTGCAGAAGAGAAGCAGTTAAGAGAAAAGGAAGACAATTTAGGAAACTGAAGCAGACATCAATGAGCAACTCTTGCCTTAAATAGGAATGGTTCCATTATCTTCATAAAAAAGGACAAGTACAAGAGTCTTGCCATGTCACAACAAAGAGTGGTGGTTTCCCCAAAGCCACTTCTTACCTCTGAGGGGGGAGGAGGCAGAGTGGGGGTAGGGATTTGAGGAAGGCTGCTCAGCTTGGTTCCATTCCTTACTAGCTGGATATGACTATTAAATTGGTCCTGGAAAAAAAAGGAAAATCCAGGATAAGCTTTATTGCTACTTAGGTTAGCCTCTGGAGAAAGTACATCATCCATTCTCAGGAAAATACAGCAGTGGGAAAAGCATAGGGGCAAATACAAATGGTTACCTCTCTCTTGCCACAAGTGTTAAGCACAACTTAATGATCATGCCTATTATGGTATCAAGCTTACCCGAACATTCTTTTTCATTATCTGAACTCCACTCAGTCTTGTCTCCCACTCCTGTTTGGAATGAACTGTCTCTAAGGATGGAGGAGTTGACCTTTCAAGAAAACAACAGGAATTTACAGAATTAAAGAAAGGCCAATTCTTAACTCTCCAAGATAGCAAAAAAGTAGCTGATCAATGGGTCTTGAGCAGATGTGGAGAAGCTCAAGAGTCTGTCATTTGCCTCACTCTAACGATCTGAGAGTAAGATTCTCACCTCTTGAAAAATGCTATCAGGGTGGCCAGGGATTTAGATCAGTGGTTCCAGCGCCTGTCTTGCAAGAGCAAGTTCAATGCCCGGTAACTACATACAACACTGGGTGTGGAGACTCACACCCAGCAGCAATCAGTACCACATACCACAGTGCCGGGCGTGGTGGCTCACACGAGTAATCCCAGCACTCAGGAGGCAGAGGCAGGAGGATTGCTGTGATGTGAGTTGGAGGCTAAGCTCAGGGCCAGCCTAAACTACAAGGAGAGATCCTGTCTCAAAAAAACCTAAAAAAAAAAAATGCTATCAGGGTCAATAGGCATCTTCCAACTTCCATGACAAAACGAGGAAAGATGGCCAAATTAGAAAATAAGTCTCCAAAGACCTTTGTTATGCTTGAACAGTTTAGTAGACACTAAACTAGTTTATTCAAATTGAAAAATTACAAGTAAAAATCATAAAACTATAGAGGGAAAGAGCTAAGAATGAGGAAGGTTACAATTTAGAAAAAAAAAATCACTGAACAATTTTACTGTACAGGCACAGCCTTAAAATTCCTACAAAGATAGACAAACATGTAAATTACAAAGTTTTTTTTTTTAAGATAGAATCTTACTATGTAGGTCAGAGTGGCCTTGAATTCATTGCAGCCCACAGTGGTCTCAAATTTACAGCAATCCTTCCTGCCTGAGTCTCTTGAATGCAACACCTGCCCTAAATGTTTTTTTTTTAAACTTGGGCTTGAACCCAGGGCCTACACATTGAACTCTTATCTCCAGCTCTTTTTTAATTTTTTGTTTTTTCTATTAGTATATGTTTCTGATACATAATAATTACGTTCGTCTGGGGGAATCAGTACATATACACATCACTAAATCTTAAAAATGGCAAGGAACTTACTTGAGATAAGTCAGGTGCAGTTCTGCTTCTTTTTCTGCCTCTTCTAGTTTCAATACTAGCAACTCTTTCCGGCTCTCTAGTGATAAGAGCTAAGGAAATGGTAGATAGGCAAACACACCCACATCTTATTAATTTTTCATATATAAAGCTATCTCTAAATAGCAAAAAAAAGGTTCATGGCTCTTCTAATACTATACCAATGGTATGTACCATCTAGAAGCCCCAAACCAAAGCTTTCAAGGTATCAGCTCTTCTCACCTCTGCCTTCCAGGCCCTCTCTGACTCTTCCATAATGTTCTGATTTATATCACCATCTTGATTCTTGAGTCTGTCCAGTTCCAGTTCCCATAATTTCCTATAATATTAAAAAGTAATAAAACCCAAAACAAAACCAAGACTAAAGTAAGAAAGATAAGCCTGCTGAAAAACACCAGACAAAAGGAAAACTGTCAGGTATGCACAGAACATCTCACTCTCAGAATTCACTAGACAGAGGTAATGTGCTAGAGAGTGGTCTGCAATTCCATAAAAACTTACTATTTCAAAGTAAAAATATCCACATCCCTGCTTGCTAAAATAATGTTACCAAAGAGCAGGCAAAAGACTGTCTCTTAGAACCAAAATCCTTTACTGAAGGTAGAATGTTCTATATTCAAGGGGGCTCAGAACCTTTATGGTATTCCTCTTTTCCCCAAATACTTAAAAATATATACCCAAATACAGGGCCCCACTTAAAATTCATCTCTGATGTAGCAATCAAGCACACATAACCTGGCTTACTGACTTCCACTTATTTTTTTTGAGCTACAGTAAACATTTCAAAAGAAAAATAAATTCTATCTCAGAATTTCTCATTTTCATCATTTACTCCTTTATTCCATACTCTCTGTCCTCAATTCCACTTCTTCCTTTTTTTTAGTGTCTTTGAGACAGGGTCTAGCTTTGTAGTGCAAGCTGGCCCTGAACTCATTTTGAGTAACCCAAGCTAGCCTTCAACTCTAAGCAATCCTCCTGCCTCTGCCTCAAGTGCTGGGATTACAAGGTGTGAGCCACCACACCCGACACTGTGGTATGTGGTACCAGGGATCAAAATCAGGACCTAGTACTTGTTAGGAAGGTGTGGAACCACTGAGCTAAATCTCCAGCCCCCAATTCCTTTTCTTACAGCATAATCTTCACATTAGGCTAAGCATGACCAACTGTTCCAGTGCACCTAGAACTAAGGGTTTCCTAGGATATGGGGTTTTCTGTGCTAAAACTGGGACAGTGGATCCCGGCAGTCAGGACTGAAGAGGCCATTATGGAACAGGAAGAGCAAAAGAATTTCCTTGCATTACACTTGATTATATTAAGTTTTACAGCTCCAAGAAGTGATCACCAAGATCAGTGGAAAGGATGGTATGAAAATGTTTAAATTATTTTTACCAGATTTTAAAAAGATTTTTTTTAAAAAATGAATTGCTTAAAAAGAGTTACATCCCCCTTCTCCTTAGTGAAACAATTTTATTTCCCTTACATATTTAATAACCTTCATGTGTACTTGAAAAGGGAACAACTCACTTAACAGAAATTTCTGAGGCCACTTCCTCTCACATACTCTTCTTTTGACCAAATTCTCCACACACCCCTGCTCTCACATAGATCGGGGGTGTGGGTGTATGCACTACATTTTCACCCACTCAACATTAAGTTTTCTCTCTACTCAGAGAGTCCATTGAGCTAACAAGTATGAGTAGGTGAGCATTTTCTTCTTTAATCTCTATATATTTTCCCCAAATTAACTTCTTGTCAGAGAGGCAATTTTCTAGTAGTTCTCTAGACAAAGGTTTATAAATGGCTTTGTTTTCATCCTAAAACATGTATCTCTTAAGTGTCAGACATATAAGAAGTCAGAATCATCTTAGTGTAAGAATATGTGAAATCCATCTGTGAATTCATCAATAATGAACCTAGCTTACTATTCACTCTGTGACAATGGGAAAAAAGACAGTTGTACGGTGATTGATCCTAACCTTGAAGATTACTTTCAGAGACATTATTCAATTATAAACACACTTACATTAGAAAATTTTGCTGGTCGTGACGCTCCATGCCTGGAATCCTAGTTCTTAGGAGACAGAGGCAAAAGAATCACCATGAGTTCAAGGCCAGCCTGTGCTAGACGGTGAGACCTGGTCTCAACTACTCCCCCTCAAAAAATTTTTCTTGTGGCAATGAGGAATCCCACATATTCACATTCAAAAACTATTTTTCTCTGGGCAGTTAGTCATATTTACCTCACTGGTACCCAAGAAGACAAAAGGAACTACAACCACAACTAACTGGTTAAGGAGTTCTTAAATAGTTATAAAAATGCTCAGCTTTGTCAGGCCTGGTGGCTCATGCCTGTAATCCCAACACTTGGGAGGCAGAAGCAGGAGGATTGCTGTGAGTTTGAGGCTAGCTTGGGCTACACAGTGAATTCCGGGTCAATCTATAAAGCTCCCCACAGCAGATGGTTTCAAAACACTCCTTAGCAAGCTAGATGTGGTAACATGACTAAAAGCCCAGCACTTAGAGATGGAGGCAGAAAGAGTGCTGTAAGTGGGCGGCTCGCCTGGGCTGCATAGTGAGTTCAGGGCCAGCCTGAACCACAAAACAAGACCCTGTCCCAAAAACAAACCAGAGTTACAGCTTAGTAGCGTTGTGCCTGACTGGCAAGTGAAAGATTCTGAGTTTGATCTCTAGTTCCGTAAAAAGAAAAAATAAATAAATAAGTAAATTTTAGCAAAATAAATCCACTGGGTATACTTAACTTTATATATTTTGGTCTATGGGCCAGGGATTTAGCTCAAGTGGTACTGCACCTACCTTGGAAGCAGCATAAGGGCCCGAGTGTGATCCCTGAGACTGCAAAGAAAAAAGAAAAAAAGAGAAGAAATACACATTTGGTCTAAACCAGGCATCACTGCATAAGCCTATAATCTCAGCTCTTAAGAGGCTGAGCAATGACAGGATTCTGAGTTCAGAGCTGGATTGTGCAATTCAGGGAGACCTCACTCAAAATAAACATAAAAACAGGCAGGGGCTGTAGCTCAGTGGTTGGGTAACTGCCTTACAGCACTAGCAAGGCTCTGGAACCAACTGCCAGTAAAACACATACATGCACAGGCATATACACACACAGTCTAATTTCTTTTAGGTGTCATACATCTGTTATTTTACATAGCTATTTTAGGGAATCAGTGATTCAGATGAATAAATTCTATCACTGTATAATTCTGATTTATTGTAGATCTCAATATGTTTCCATTATTTTTAAAAATGAACTTTATTTTTGGTCATATAAACTATAAAAATTACAAAGTTTAGAAAAGACAAAACAAAACAAAGTCTAATATGGGGAACTCAACTTTTCCACACAGGGGCTGTACAACCCTATACAAGTTATTTCATTTTCCCAGGCCAGGTTCTCCATCTGAAACATAAGTATCATCTACCTCACAGCACTAGTGAGTTAACAGAAAATACCAATAGGAATTTAATATTGTACCTAGCTGCAAGTATCCGACAAATACTACTTTTTATTAAAGATTTTAAAAAATCACCTCAATTTCTCACAATCACGCTATTCATAAAGAAATCACTAATATACCAGTTTCTAGTCTTTTAAAATATTTGAATGTTCATGATATATGAATAGGTTATACATACATATCTATATTTCAACATACTGTATTTTTCCATACTAACTTTTCTCCAAAAATGTGATTTTAATGACTACTATATGGATCTACCATTATACATTTAGGTATTTTCTTATTTTCAATTTCACAATTATAAAAAGAGTTATAATGTGTGTCTGGCATGTGTCATTAACAGGTTAGGCTAAACTAGCTAAGAGCAGTCTGGAACCAAACTATTCTAAATTCAAATCATAGCCCCATTACTGTGTACAGCCTTTGACAAATAAGCCTTTCTGTGCCTTGTGTTAATAAAGTATAGAATGTGGAGGGGCTAGGGTTATAGCTCAGTAGTAAAGCACATGCCTAGCATGTGCAAGGTCCTGAGTTCAAGCCCTAGCACTGAAAAAAAAAAAAAAAATAGTGGGGGTGGAGGTAAAAGAATCTCTTAGCCAGGCATGGTGGCAAATGCCTGTAACTCCAACTCTCCAAGAGGCGAAGGCAGGAGGATTTCAAGTTGGAGCCCAGGCTGTGCAATTTAGGAACTCAGTAAGTCCCTGTCTCAAAATTTTAAGAAAGCTGAGGATGTAGCTCAGTTTAAAGGCTCTGGGTCCAATCGCTAGTACACCAAAAGAAAAAGAGAGACAGAGAAAGAGGGAAGGAGGGAGGGAAGGGAAAAAAGAATCCAGCTCTTACAGAGCTTGTATACAGATTAAAGGCACACCAAGACACTGAGAATAGGCTTTAGAATATAGGAAGATCATCAATGTTAGGTATTATGTGGATATTAATACATCTTTCTCCAGAGAAACTAATCACAGTGAATATTTTTACACCAGAGGCATGGAGCAAACCAGCAAGACAAGGACAGAGAAAAGTAGACGCTAAGTAAGTATCCTGTGCAGTACTTTCAGCAGGGGGACAGGGCTAAGACAGCCCAAAGGCCTCCTTTCACAGTATAGGACATATTAGGCAGGCCAAAAGAAAATACGCTAAAAATAACACTGTGGGAAAATTAATTACACAGAAGTTGGCTGTGGCACACAGAGTGCACATTTCCTGAATCTGAGATAGGTTATGACGTGATTTTCTCTTAAAATGAATATAATACAAACTAATATAGAATGAATGAGCTCAGACAGAAGCAGAAAAATTAAACTTGGATGAATTCCTCCTTGATCTACTTTAATTAAACAAAATCTACTGAGCAGCCTAAATGCTAGGAATCCTAAAATCTGGGATATGAATATGCCCAGTTCTTGTCCTCAAAACACATATAACCCAATAGTTTGCCAAGTGAACAAAGAAAACAAGAAAATTCTGCACAGCATGTGCAAAGGCCAAGGAGCAAGACAGCACAAATGCTAGAGCTCCCTCAGGAGACAGTGAATACACAAATCTAAGTGCAGTGCTCTGATCAGGACTGGGTACACAGATGAATCACCAGCATAGGATCCATAATTTGTCACCTCTAAACATATTTCTTTGTACTCATTTCAAGATGTGGTTTTTTGGTTGTTTTTGTGGTCTAAGGGATCAAACCCAGGGCCTCGCACATGCTCAACAAGTCCTCTACTGAGATATCCCCTAGCCTTATGCTAGTTATTTTGAGAAATGGTAGACACAGGAACAGCTCTAAAAAATTCCTTTTTTTGTATAGGAAATTTCCATTAGTAAAAGTATCTCCACCGAGAACAGAGCTGCTTTGATCCTAAGAGGGTTTTATTGTTTTGGTTTGTTTTTGAGTATTGAGGGTTGAGCCCAGGCCCTTACATGTGGTAGGTATTCATTCTACCACCGAACTACATCCCCACCCCTTTTCATATTTTACTTTTGCAACAGAGTCTACACTTGTTCTAGCTGGCCTCAAACTTGTGACCCTCTTGTTTCTACCATCTGAATAGTTGGGACTACAGGAGTATGCCTCTACCCCTGGTACCTATAAAACTTTTACCTGCATAAAAACACCATCATATATTTCTTTCCCTGACCCTTCCAAAATTTCTCTCCGCCAACCTCTACAAGCTTCAACTCTTCTTTCTTTCTGAAATTCAGGATTCAGCAAACACTTTACTCATCTATCCCTTTGGGTCTCATATTTTTTGTCAAATTTCTGGGCTTATCTACAGACCTGATTTTTTTCTTCATTTTAACATTTCATGTCATTTTAATTCATAGCCCAGCCAAAGAACCTACAAAAGTAAATGGAAACCATTTTTCCTCGCCTACAATAAAAACCATAAATGGATATGTATCTAACAACACAACTTTGAGATGGCAGAATAAGGAAAAAGAAAAAAGACTATAACATTATAGAAAGAAAGACTATTAATAAACTGAATCTAGTAAAATATACAGAGTTTTTT